>JABAJW010000239.1:0-10130 GCA_018855395.1 Arthromyces matolae | reverse complement strand
GTTCTCCACCAATTTACTTCTGGAGGCAAGGGCGGAGGCTCTCAGACTGAACTCATCAGCATGGCTATGGCTGAGGCAACGAAGCTCTTTGATAAAGCTGGAGGAGGCTCATCCGGCAACAAGCAAGATGCTGTCAACGGTGCCGCCATGACAGTCATGAAACTGTTGGTGCAGTCCAAATTCGGTGGTGGTGGATCCTTCTTCGGTGGCGGTAACTCTGGTGGTATAAGCGGATTGTTGAGTTTGGTAGGATGAACACCTTTCTGTCCATGTTCACGTCGTACTGATTGTTTTCAGGCTTCCAAATTCGCCTAAACGAAACGTTCCCGCAGTTCTTATAACTAAATTCTTCTTGTTGGATTTTGGCACAATGCTTGATATTATTGCGATAAATTCAAATATACAATGTACAGGCTGATATTGATACAGTGCATGTTAAGGATATAGACGAAGTTAAGGAGGAAAATAAGGGTATAGTAGATGCAAATGAGATGCGTGGACTAGTGCATGGTTTATGTAGTGTGGTCAATCGAAGTGTGCCGGATTGAATGGAAGCGTCATTCATGCATCCGGATAAATGGTGATAGGTGTAGCCCAAGGCGAGGAAAACATTGTCTTAACAGGCGATAATGATGACTGATTGCTTATGGACGAATTTATGGCACTGGTTGCAGAAAAATCAGCGCCGGATATCGATATGACAGATGAGTCCAAAGCATGGGGCAATGACAAAGGCTCGAGTTCAGGTGTTGTTGGTGAACTCGATGAAGAGCTACTGGATGACGACGGGCGTCGACTCGGCGTTTCAGAGTTAACAGACGAGACGCGAGAGCTGGATGGCGATGGTGTACGAGATAGCTCCAGATCACCTTCGGACATCGCTGCGCTTGGATGGCGATGGGAAGTGCTTTGGTGTTTTGGAGTACGCCTAGGTGGACCAGCGACCTTCCGGCGAGATGGAGTCAATGAAGGGAACCGCGATGATGCAAAACTCATATGTGGAGTGGATGGCGAAGGAGATCGAAATGCATCATGACAAGACAGTGACTTAGGGACGACTGGGTATCGTTGGAAAGAAATACCAGGCGTAACTGGCAAGATTCTTGTCGACCGGACCAATGCAGGGTGGGGGGCGGGAAGTAAAAGAGTGTGCCTGTCAGCACACCAACGCGAGGGCATGTTGGACTGATCAGTGGAAGTCGAACATCTGAGATGGAGCTTTTGGCTGAAATCCAATACAAAGGCGTTCATATCTATGCATGGTTGAGGCGATCGACTAGGTTTGCAAGGGTTGCGATACCATGATGGTGCTGGAAAGGCGCACAATGTCGGCTGGACGCTAAATGGGTTGGGATTGCACGGCTTATAGACAGTAGGAAAAGCGTGCGATGGTCGAGGAGGGTCCAAAGTATCGTGGTGGGATTCATTTGAGGGAGACAGAGTTAGATTAGGTGTCAAGGACTGTAGGGTAAAGGAGCCTTTAGATCACTGAAGGACAAGTAAGAGTAGAACACACTTCGTTCTCGCTACCTGGTAAAGTATAAGGAGATTCTTTCCATTTATTGGGTTGACGTTCTTTGGCAGGTACCGTAAAGAAAGGCATTTTATCCTCTAATGATTTCAGAGGCAGGTCGGCAGGTACGGAAGAAGCAGACAACTTCTTCAATGGTTTCCCCTCTTTTTTTGCTCGATTACGATGATTCTGAAACTGACGGAAAAGGAAGAATATTGAGATAAGGTTCTAGAACAACCGATTACCAGCAGTCACTCACCCAAACCTCTATTTGTCGAGGCGTCATCATAGACTTTCTGGCAAGGACAGCACGATCCGGCGCAGAAGGATATGCATTGTATTCAAAGTACTTCTCCAGAAGAGGAGTGTATTCCTGGTATGGTTGAGAAACAGAAGCTGAGGAGTTAATTGAAACATACATGGTTGAAGACTGGTCGTTTTTTCTCCTTCGTAGGTTGAAGAACGTCAGATTCTGATCTCGCTTTCGCTATAGCATCATGAGCATGAGCGAGCGTGTTAGATGCCCAAACACCAGTCTGTCGGGCGTATCCATCACTCATTGATTTGTAAATGGCCTGAAAATCTCGTAGACCGCATTGGCCACTAGAAAGCGCCTTTTGATAGGCATTGCGGAGAGATTTCTCACAAGCAGCGTGAAGGTCCCGTGCAGCCTTCATGTACGTTTCGGATATTCTGTGAGCAGCTGCTGGTCCTAGTCCAATAGCCTCTAATTGAGGCAGGATACTCAAAGGTACCGATATAGATGGGAAGAGAGGGTCCTGGGTGAAATGAGAGTCACATCGCGAGACGAGTCGCGGGGACGAGTTGTCGGTGAGAAGCATGTGTCTCGCAGTAACGAGAAGGGATCGCAGACGGAGAGACAAGTTTGTGTCATGTGAGGCCTTTGACATGGAGACATCAGTCCAATTTGGTCGAACAATGGTTGCTTAGATAATCACTGTCGAGCAAAGGTCAATGCCCTCATAAGAGCAACCGCAACAGCAACAGCAACAACCACAAAACGCCATGGGATACGAAAGCGACTCCCAACTCGTCCCTCAGATAGCCGCAATTGAATCTAGCTTACTCAACTTTCACATATCACGCGTCGACAACCTCTATCACGATTATAACACTTATGTTGGCCAAGTGGAAATGGCACTTAATGCCCATTCAATAAGTCCATCTACCAAATCTCTCGCTGAGAATCTATCTCTGAAGGTGTTTCATGCTGTTGAAAGCTCTTTGGAGCTTGCAAACTTCTCAAAGAAGCTAATGGGCTCTTTTCTCGACGAAACGAAAGCCATTCTGGAATCAGACAGGACATTGAATTCCACATCTCCTTCTCGCTCCCCTGAATCTATGCCAGCATATATCAAACCCTCGCATCAATGGCTTCTCACCAATATCCATAATCCCTATCCTTCTGCAGAAATCCGTACTGCTATCGCACGAAAATCAGGAGCCACGCGCAAAGATGTTGATAACTGGTTTAGGGATGCTCGAAAGCGCATTGGATGGATCGACGCTCGCAAAGCCCATTTTTCCAATAAACGTGTGGACATGGTTGATGCAGCTACACGATTCTACGCAAATGACGAGAAGTTGTCGCTCAGTCAAGATGCTGAGCATGCACTTGTCTCCGTCATGAAGAACGCAAAGGATCTCTATCGGGACAAATTCCATGAAACTACTTTGGCTGCCACGCTGGATGTGGCCGTCAAAGATCTTACGCTGCAAAGCAAGGTCGACGCAGGTGCTCACCGAAAGCGTCAGTTGCAGACCAAGGAATCCAAAAACCCATACCCATCCCCGGATCGGTCTCCTGAACTCCTCCCAAGCTGTCTGTCCCCTGCTCTTTGTGATGGTGATGGCATTTCCATCTGTCCCACGTCAGATCTCAAACGAAAACGTCGAAGCTCGTGCACCGAGCCTGATGAAATCCATCTGGGTGAAGCCATTCAACCGGTAAAACGTTTAAGGTATGGTTTACCATGGAAAACATTATGTTCTGCTCACAAGGTATTTAAGGTCGGCGGAGCCACTGTTATCTCCCAGGAATGCCCCCTCAGTCGCGTTGCCATCACCTGCATCGTCAGTGGATGACTCGCTCGCGAATTTGCCTTCATCTTCTCTGTCCGCCGAACTTACCCGCAAACGCCGTTCATCGGTATCCGGCGGTAGTCCACGTATCGTGAAACGTCCCTGTATACAGAATGTGTCAGACCCAGTACCAGTACCGAGTACATTACTCGACGCCCAACCCTCGTCGTTTGAAGATTGGTTCGAACATCATTTCAATTCCCCAGCTATCTCTGACGGGGATCTGCTCGGCTTTGATTTTGAGTTGGGCATTCTCCCGGACGCAGGCTGTGGGCTGGATGGTCAATCCTGTAGGTCTCTTTTTCATCATCTACAGGATCCTCAATTCTTTTCTCCAGTGTCCGCGCAAAACGATGGTCTACTCTCGCAAGAAAATGTGGACGATGCTGAGCCTGTAACCGCCAGTCATTTTAATCTTGAGGAACTGTCGACATTGTGGTCCAATACTTCCCATTCAATTACCTCAGGTAAATTTCCCTTGTTATTTCATCACCTATGGTACTGATCAACGCGTCATCGCGACAGATACCACATGCGTCCCTTTGGTATCCTCAGTTAATTTTGATTCCTTGGACACCTTCAATCCTCTCAATACCTCATCAACCTTTATCAACCCTTTGGCAAGCCCGTCACCTGTTCTGGACTTTTCTTGGGGTTTTTTGGACGTCGCTCCCCAAGGTCGCGACTTCGATGGCACAGATGTCAACCTACCCCTGTTCCCTGAAACCCATCCGAACCTGTTCAATGCGACCTTCCCTACATCGTCAAGTCGTGCCCACGACTATGACTGCATTCCTGGCTCCGATCAAACTGTTTCGAGGGCGGAAAAAATGCAGCGCCTGCAAAAAATGAAGGAAGACACCCTAAGGCTGGAATTGGAGCTTGCCACTTCAGGAATCTGATCTTTAGTTATGCGCTGACCTTAGGCAATCTTCTTGGAACCACCCATTTTTTCCCTTATGTCACATACAGACTTGACGCGGCAAGTTCCTCGGAGGAGACTAATACTTTTGGTGAACCTGGATGTATATATAACACATACCTCATATCGCTGTACCTTTTGAATAATATGTAACTGTAGGTCTATTGACTAATTCGAAGCCAAATAAGGAGGATGACGGTAACACGCCGTTCGATTCACAATTGATATCCATAGACTACATGTGATGATTGATACAATACAGTTGATATCTATATGTACACAGCGAGCGAGGATGGAACGAGACACTTGAATGTGAGATGCGGAAATGATAAATCATAGATGCATGGTTCACGGCAATCTACCACTAGTCTGGAATGCTTCTTGAAGCGCTTTATGCAAAGGTTGGGGCGGTAGCATGGACATAAAAGAAAAGGGATCTAGCTGATGAGAACGACCAGAATCAAGTATGGGGCAATCGTTTTCTGGGAGTACAGTAGTCGGTTTCTCCGGAGTCGTAAGAGCACTTGAAACCGCTGAACCGCTCGAAGAAGAATCGGAGCTGAATGATGATGATCGAGAACTGGATGGTGACATGATAGGGGAGCTCTCTAGGGTGGTTGAAGGGCGTCTAGGACTGAAAGTTGAAGAGGTAGATTTAGGAAGGTAGGCCACTACTCGGCGAGGTGAGGGTGATGTAAACGTGGATAAAGGTGTCAGATAGGATGTCATCAAGGGACTCTGCGTGAGTGGAATTGCAAACGTAGATGATGCAGAGGTCGATATCCGAAGTGACGGCAGAGATGTATGCATAGTGGACTGCTGGAGTAGGGCGGGGAGCGGCGCCGGACAGGGAATCGTTGTTCTGTCCGCACACCAAGATTGAGACGATTGGTTCTGGGATGTGCGTGCAGCCGCACGGAGATGTAGTTTTTGATTGAAATCAAAAATGAGCGCATTCATGTTGATCGGCGATCTCGCAGAAGATGAACACTGTGAACGTTTTCGTCGCCAGACAGGAGGAGGGAACGTAAAAACTTTGTCTTCGGCCAGAAACTGAACTTGGGAGCGTTTTGAATACACGGTTGGAAAAGCATGAAGGGGACGAGGAGGGTCTAGTGTTGCATCCATGGGTACGTTCTGAGGCGTACAAGGTGGATGATGAGGATTTTCTGTCTGGGGCTTGCGCTTCAGCAACAGCCTGGTAAATAATACTACACAAAAGTTTCTCACCAGCTCATCTGTAGTATTCTCGGATTTGATTTGCTCTGAGCTTTGATGCGCAGGTTCCGGCAGGGTGAAATAGGACATTTTTTCCTCTATCGACCCAAGGTTAAGCTTTCGGGGAAGAGACTGATGGGTCAATCGGCGCAGCGGCTTCCCCTCCTTTTTTGCACGATTTCTGTGATTTTGGAACTGTGGAGAGAAGAATCAGAAATCGCATCGCTGGCGATTGAAGGATGCAAGAGGAATCTCATACCCAAACTTCGATTTGCCGGGGAGTCATCATAGACTTTCGAGCTAATATAGCTCGGTCTGGTGCGGAAGGATAAGCGTTGAATTCAAAATATTTTTCAAGTAATGGCGTGTATTCCTAAACGGCAGTTAAATTATTATATCCGCCCAAAGGAACAAGGCCCGCATACGTGGTTGAAAATGGGCTTTTTTTGTCTCTCACTTGCGCCGACAGGTGACATTTTCATGTTGGAAATGGCAACACGAACGGAGGAAAAGGCATCCTCCGCCCATGCTCGTGTTTGCTCCCCATGAACGGCATCCCAAGAATCGACTTGTCTGTTGAAGCCATCGTCCTCGACGCGTCCAGACGCCGCACAGACATCACTCAATCTTTGTGCTGCTGCAACGCAAGATTCAGTAAGTCGTCGAGTTACGGCTGGAAGGGGCCCGGTTTTTAGAGACTGGTTCTTCCTGCCTCCGCTAATGGAAAAGCGTAAAAGGGTGGCAAGCAAGGCATCGTCACGATTATCAACAGAAGTCGAACGGGAATGCGGTGTGCGTGACTTGAGCTTGTTAAGGGCCCAATCTATAGAGGACTCCGAAGTACAGGACATGAGGAGAGGAGGATAAGTAAGTAATGGAACAGCTTGCAGTTGCAAGTTCTATTGTTTACTGCCTTACCAAAAAGGGCGAACAATGTACTGATTGACAATGACAGTAAGTACAAACACAGGAATTCGAAGTAACTGGCTTGTTCACAATTTGGGACTTCCTATTCCACTTCATGGCTAACGTTGTCGATACAGACACAGATACTGAATTTCTACGACGACTGTCCGACCTAGAAAATGACCTAACGTCTCTGGAGCCATCGTCGGTCGATGAATTTAATAAACGATGGATTGCCCTCGTTGACGATCTCAGAGTCGCCATTGAATCTCAATCTCTCGCCGATACTACTCTCACCATTGCCTATACATTGGCGTATAAGGTGTCACTGGTGATACAATCCTTCCTGGATCTGGAAATGTTGGCTGAGAAGCTGATGTCCTCGCTCCTGAACGAATCACCTTTGTCTCAAATTCCAGACACTACTCATTCTCCCTACCTCAAACTAGCGTACGACTGGCTCTTGGAGAATCTCCATAATCCTTACCCATCCATTGATATTCGAAGTACCATTGCGAACCAGTCCGGAGCTGCCCGTAAAGACGTCGACAACTGGTTTATTGATGCTCGGAAACGCATAGGCTGGAATGAAGCACGCAAAGCTCATTTCTCGAACAAACGTGTCGAAATTGTCGATGCAGCTACACGTTTCTTTGCCAATGATGACAAACTGTCTCTCAGTCCAGAGGCTGAGCATGCTCTCGTCTCGATTATGAAAAACGCGACAGAACTATACTCGGAGCGGTTCAAGGAAACGCCACTTGCTTCCCAATTGGACGGCGTTGTGAAGGACCTGATCCCGCAATCCAAAGCCAATGCAAAAATGAAGCAAATTCGTCAGCAGCAGTTCCAGAATGATAGGAAATCTTACCCAACTCCAGAACGTACCCCAGAACCTTCAGCACTGTCCCTCCTCCGAGATGTCGATACTGACGACGTCGCCTCGCAACCCATGTCTCGCACGAGCCGGAAGCGAGGGAGCTCATCGATTGATGCCCTTGACCAACCCAACTGCCCATCTGCACCCAAACGACCGAGGTCATTTCCCACGAATTGCAATCTATATCCACTTGCTAATAATATTTCAGAATGGAAACTGCGTCCTCAAACACCGTTCATACGTATGAAGGTTTGCCTTCCCCGGCATCATCGCAAGACGAGACCTCGGAAGCTGTCGAGCCGAACACTTCATCCAACCAATCTCCCCCTTCTTTATCCCTTCTTCCTATCACCTCCCGAAAACGGCGTCTCTCGGATTCCGATGAGCATAGCACTCCCAAACGTTCCCGCCACCTTCCTGTTGCCCCTCATCTTCAGGCTGTAGCCAATCCCTTCCCTCAGTTGGACAAGACCCTTCTCTTCGACGAGACGGCCTTTGATAGCTGGTTCCAGAAGAACGGCGATTCCCCTCGGGTCCCTGAACTCAGTCCATCCAGTTTCACGCTTGAATTGGGTACCTTATCAGATTTCGAGTGTATCACACCGCCCGAACCGCATTTATGTCTGTGGCAGAAACCTTTTTAGTTGCGATCATATGCTGACGTTTGACACAGCGTCTCCTGAGATTTTTGAAAAAATATTGGAACCTTCGACATTAGAAATCGCCAATGTTGCCTTTTTGGATGTGCCTTGGAACGATTTTGATTTCGGTTGGTCGGACGACTTATTATTACCGACGAACAATACAGTTGCCCCTAACATGTTGAGCAACTTCGTAGAGCAAGGTATGTATCGCATCTTTTCAGTGTGCGGTTTGTAAGTTTACCACCATAGAATCACGCACCTCTCTTGTACACGATTTCGACTTTCGAGTGCGTTCTCAAGAGACACGCGCTTTGGCAGACTTGGACGATTTGTTTTTATCAAATCCTACCCTTATGGGTCCAGTTGCACCCCTCGCTTATGTATCAAACGATGCGTGGGATGTTTCGGTACCCACGATCACCCCTAACGATGATCCCGACTTTAAAAACCAATCGACCTTCAACCTCATTGATAATGGCCTTGTATCCTTCGCTTTTGAGGATAATGCCGATCCTTTGGGGTCATCCCACCCAAGTGTCGGTCAAGATAAGGCCAGGCAGGAGAAAGAAAGAGAGTTTCGTGAAGCTTACGCAAAAGCCCAGCGTCTTGCGTTGGAACTCCAGAAAGGAGATGTCTTTGCATTGTACGTCTTTCACTCTAGTCATCCTTTCTCTGGTCTTATCTCTATCTGCAGATGATTAATTCGATGTTCCGTACTTAGAACATACACTTAACTGCATTCACTGTATCAATAGCAACACATCAATACCCGCTAGTATAATATGTACTGTCAAAATTAAGGATTCTCATGTTGTCAAACCATGCTTTCCTAAAATATTTTATGATTGTGCAATGAAGTTAAATCAATGTCGTCCAGGAAGACCAACATCATCTTCAATCTTCCACCTACCAACTTCTCGCATTGCCTCTGCATCTCCACCCTCCAACTCCGGTGCAGAAAGGAGTGTGCTGACCATCTTCCATGGATCCCTCCCACCGCCATATCGCAACACTTCATCTTTATACTTCTCACCGGTTGCTCTGTTTAATGGATCTTCTGAGAAGACCTTCTGCCATACTCGAGAGGCGATAGCACGGTCAAAAAGGTAGGAGTAATACAGAGCCCCATATCCAAAGAGATGGCCAAACTGGGTTTGGAAGGATGTTCCAGGAACATGGGGAATAAGCCCACGCGTGTTGTGAAGGTTCGCTAACTCGGCAGTCGAGTCAAAAGATTGCGAATGCACGACCGGTGAATGATATGTCTGGTCAATGGCCGCAAGGAGGATTTGGCTGTAGGTGTCGATGGAGCTACAAGGATCGGCATGATGGTTGCCCGTTTGGCGAACGGCCGAAGTCCCGTTGGCGTCGAAAAGGGATAAAACGGACGTCGAGTTGAGGAAATGTTCCATGAGAATCGATGGCAGCTCCACAAAGTCCGTGGCGCACCGCGTCCCAGAAACGTTATGGTATTCAGTTCGTCCAATCATGGCTTTGGGAATGGCATGAGTGTGGACTTATTGCCAGCCAATGAGGAAGAAACTTACAGTGCATGGCATGTCCCATTTCATGGAACAAAGTCGTGACCTCATGCCAGTCCAACAGCGTTGGACCACGCGTCACCGATGGTGGTCTGAACTCGCACACAAGGACCACAACAGGAAGTTGATATACCCCGTCTTGACCAGGCGTTCGATGGCGCTTGACCGCCTCAAAATGTTGCGACTCCAGTATACGAAGCTCTTGGCCTTCAGCGATGCCGTCGCCTGCTTCATCGTCGTGGTCAGTTCGCCGGGAACAGCGAACAGTGTAATGTGCGGCGCCGCTCGGTTTTCCTTTCCTGGCTGAAAGGTCAGCATAGATCCATCCAATCACACCTTTTTCTTCGTCAATCACTTCTAACTTGTGTACATCCGCGTGCCACACCTCTCCTGATAATGCGTC
>JABAJW010000237.1:0-10277 GCA_018855395.1 Arthromyces matolae | reverse complement strand
GAATTGCCGATCGTTGCCGATCGTTTTGGAATTTCCTCGGGAAGGTTGGCACTTCTAGAATGACTGGATCATGTGAAAGTCACGTGAGTTGCCGCGTCGCGTTTCAAAAGAAATGCTTGACGAATATTTTCGACGCGTTATTCGGCTTCCTTCACGTGTCACGGGCATGAACTGCCGTATTTACGTGTCCAGGCTTCTTTGGGGTGTATCACCGCATTTCAATAGGTGCGATACGAAAGGATATCGTGATGATTGCGCTAACGCGGAGTGTAGACATGAGCGTTGACGACGGGACGAATGACCGAGACAGGATATTTGCGCACCGTCTAAAGTTGATTCACGACGTCCCTGTGGTTTCCCCCAACCCTAATTACGCCTAACTTAATGTGAGGGATATAGTGATGGTAAACAGTGTTGACAAATCGTGTCCAAATGAAATAGATGAGTAAATCATTTTGACATATTGAAGCGTATTGGTACGGACGTAAGGGCGAATGACAGAACGAAATGATATGAAGGGAGTTTGTCATGGGGGATGACATGTCCGGCTGAGAGGACATAAGAGTGTGCATGTCGAGACTTTTCCATCCAGGTAGCCAATGGAGAACACATGGGCGAAAATTTGGGCAAACCAGCCAGTAAGCAACGAAAGTCAGACTAAATTGACGGCGTGCTGACATATTGATAGGTGGCCGAAGAGTACTACACGGTTTGCATGTTCGGCACGGATGCTGATGACGCCGTACAAGTGCTAGTTCCTGTCAACGCAGGTTACACGGCGCGAAACGAGGCGTCCCAGCTGGGTGTCGAAGAGTGGGTCAACATGTGCACAGAAGCGGATCAGATTATTTCAGTCGCAATGTGTTCCACTGACTTCATTTGCCTGGATGACGGGGTGACATACACAGCGTGGCACCATCCGGAGGTAAGACCGGATTAGTTACCGGCTTAATTGCTAAAGACTTTGCGGTAGTGGCTGGGGTGTGCTACGGAGAAGGAAAACCTGAGTATCAAAAAGACATGCGGTGGAACAGTGTATGGAAATGTTGTGGTGGTGAAGCAGGACGGAACGCCGCCACATCGAATTACGCGAGACGTCACGGAACAGGAGACGGACACCATCGTCAACTTGATACGAAGGTCAGTTATCACACACATTGAGTCGATCGCAACACTGAATAAACTTCGGCACTAGCGCAGTTACAAGGAGGTGAAGTTAAATAATTATTTTTGTCCGCGTAGTACAGACCAAACCTGAATAAAAGGAGAGGAGGAGGATGAAAATGCGCGAAAAAAGCAGAACATGCAAGAAAGAAAAGGTAGGAGAGGTTTCTATTCACGAGGCAGGAACAGTTACTGAATATGTTACAGAATTGACTTTCTCGAGTGTATTGCAGGAACACGCAATCGCGGACGCTGTGTTACAGCGCCTAGGGTTTTACGAGGTGACACTGTTGCTAGCGACTTCATGGGAAATGCGAGCAGTCGTCCGCGAAGGTCTAAAGCGTCGTGCACTTTCTCGCCTGGGGTCATTCCTCAATGACGCACAGGTGATCGAATTGTGGATAACCCTGGAAAGGTTGGGCGGAGGCGTCATAGGTTCCCTGTTGTGGGAGGTGTTGTCACCAAATGTCGTACTCAGCAAAATTGCCGTATGCCAAGAAATGGAGGTCGTCATCCCAAGGGGAAAAATCGACGATCTGGAGCATTTGCTGACCGTGATGGGGTTGCGCTTTCTCGGCCACGTGGAACCAGAACAAGCCGCATCGACAATGGTACACCAACAGTCGGTTTGGCAAACTAGTACGGTAAGCGTATGCACATTTCCATGTTCGGTCCCCACTGATGATTTACAGGGCCAGTACGTGAGTTGTATCGAAAGCGTTTGTGACTCAATCATTCAAGTTGTACTTGGGATGAAGACAACTTGCGACATGGTACTCATGACACCTAGTGGAGTGGCATGCTTCTATCCAAAATGCCACTCTGATGGGGTCGCATTTACACGACATGGAAAATCATTGACGCTAGTTGAAGAGCGCATGTTAGTTGAGCGAGGCATACAGTATGTGGAGGACACCCTGACACTCCAAAAACCGTGTGGAGAAGTATGTCCAGCGCGTTGGAGACACTCATCTAGTCGGCACGGGATCGCCACGGTGCAATGGGCGTTGTGGTCCGAACATGAAGAGCGGATGTGGAACGGGGACATAAAATGGAGACTAGGAATCGCTTGTGGCAACGGAAGATGCCCTTTCGGAAGTGGTTTAAATTAGTCGGTAAATGGAATTACTCTTACAATTACAAATAGTGGACGGATGGATAAAATGAAAGACTTAAAGAGAATTGCGCACGTCCCCCCTTAACACAAACGATGAACGCTTTGCTTCCAGAAAGACAACGTGAGCTGATTTAGTATATGGCGGTTATGATAATTGACGATATTTAGGTCGGGGTTGCTTGCACCTGCACGTTTTGTTGGATTACATGGAAAATATTAATTTTGAAGGTGTGGGCTTTAAGGACGCCAACACCAATTTTACTACAACATATTGACAGGAAAAGATGACCTAAAAAGGGAGGGAAACGGGAAAACAGTCGTTGCTGGGGGACAGAAGAAGGAAAGAAGCGCGGTTTTACCCAGGGCAGAGGAGGCTAAACGGTGAACTGCAGAAATGGGACTTGAACATATTGACAGGAAATAATGATATAAACAATGGACCAAATAGTAACTCGATCATTGGAGCGGAAAAGAAAAGGGAGAGAACTTAAAATTGACGGAACTATGAGGATGAGATCCAAAATATAAATAATACGCGCTACATTTTGAGTTCTCATTGAACCCCCATTCCTTTGCATTTCAAAGCGTATAGAGAGTCTAGTAACAGTAAGCGCACCGCTAGTCTGACGTCGATAGTACTGACAATTTTGCAGATGAGTCCCACCTTCAACGCAGATAGAGCAAGAAAAAATGCCGCCCAGTTGCCCAACTACGTTGCAAGCCCAGGTTTTGGTGACAGGGTTCAGTGGAAGAAACGCGGCAACGCAAATCTTTTGCTTGAATGCGACAGGAACACCAACGACGTAACAGAGGCCGTTTGCGTAATCATAGGCGAGGTCTCGGACGAAAGGTTGTTCACTAATCCACTGGGTAACTACAACCCGCAATTCAACAAATTGGCAACAGCCAAGTACCAGTTGTCGCTCACCTGCCCCGCGGAACCCGTCTTGGCCGACGATTTCAAGAACACCTTGAGGAATCTCAGCGCCATTCAAGATGGAGTGGGCGCGGGATTGGACAATCAGTATTTCTTGATACGTATGGATGGAAGTCAGACGCCGAACGGTATGCGGTTGTCATCATTGATCTCGGAAGCGAGGGTGAGTGGCTCCCTTGTCTGCTGAGAGTTCCATAGATTGACAAGAGCATCACATAGACCAGGCATTTGGATTCGTCTGGTGAGTAGTGCGTCGAGTCAAACTTGAGATGTGGGTCTAACATTCCATAGAAACGTTGGACGAAGAGAGTGCATCTATCGTTGTCGATTGGAACATGAAAGAAACTGTCGACATGTTCAAGTTGACTCACAAAATGCTGCCATTGAAAGTGTATGGTCCGGACGACGAACCCATCGCGCCCGAAGAAGTGACGAGGACGATCCGGGGAGCGATAGTGGAGATGTACTTCAGACTCAAGCACTACTACATGGGGAACGGAGACACCAAATACAACTGTTTCAGTGGTATCATCGAGCAAATCATTGTCCTGCGTCGCGCCGAGCACTCCACCCCAAGTCCATTCCGAGAAGCAGGACGCAAGGGACCGTTCAGACCTCGACTTATGGACATTGCACCCATGGCGCTCCTGGTGAAGAAGGTGACTGAAGAGAGAAAGGAAAAAGAAGTCCCCGCGGTAAGTTGCGATAGCGACTGAGAATACGAGGCTGACATACGAAACAGGTTTTCGTGGAGAAGGCTGAGTTAAAAAAGGTAAGCGAAGAGCATGATTAATGAGCAACGAACTCACATCGCGAACAGGACGCGGATGTCGATGACGCCAAGAAGAAAGAGTTATCCAAGGTGCGCTCCTGGATGCTTAACGGAACACGGAACTGATTTCGCCAACAGGAGCCTGGCGTCAACAGCGACAATGCCTTAAAACGAAGTGCGAAGAGCGACTCGTCGAAGATTGACTCGAAAGGTACTGGGAAACCGGTAGCGGAAGGCGCGGTTAATGACGGAAAGGACGCAGCGGTGGTGAACGTGGTGGCCTTGAAACCAAGCGCGAATATCGTAGGGGAGGGTGACGCCAATGAGGAGAAGGGGGCGGCGCCTGTAGAAGTGGACAGTGCTGGTGCGAGCACAGGCGACAAAGAGGTCGCTGGGGGCGCGGGCGGTCGACAGTTGCGCAAGGGGAAAAACAAGGCTAGTGAGGAGGCAGGGGGTGACGAAAAAAGGCGAAAGGAAGCATAAGAAATGAGTATTCGTTGGAAACGGAGTACTTACGTCATAAGCCGTCTAGGAAATGTGTAATTTCGTCGTAAAACAGTATTGCAAATCACATCGTTCAACAGATTGTACAAGTGAAAGTTTTAATATTGGAAGGTTGCTAATTAGCAAATCGCGCAATTCATAATAACTCTGTAGTAATTTTATTGTGCGACGAAATAATGAACGGGGGAAGGATTGGTGGGTAGGCTACCTTTGGGTCGCGGAGTGACCGGCCATGTTGAGGAAGGAGGTACCACGACAGTAAGATTGACGACATGCGCTACAACGCGCTCGCGAGCGACTAAGTGGAATCTTACGACCACATCAGCGCCGACAATGTGCCTGCGCACTTCTGTATGACAAAGAAGGCGATCATGCATATCATAGGCAGGAATGGAGGGACCATCTGCAGCAGGATTAGCTTAACAATGGCTTAAGATGCAAGGAACTGACGACGCGGATTTCCTGGAACAAGGTGCGAACGGGAACACAGAAGGGCGAGGTCTGGGAAAAAATCTTCTTCATCGACGGCGAGTTCCTGTAAGTGACCAAGAACGTGGAAGAAGTCGTCGCGGAAGACTGCGTGACAAGGAGAAGTGGCCCGACCACTCAGTACGGTGGGTTGGGAAGAATCGGCCATAAGTGACGATGAGGATAAAGAAAAAGCGTCGCTGGTAATGTGTAAGACAGCGACAAAGGTAATAGGTTCGTGAATGGTCTGGGAGGAATCCACTAGGACCTGACCACAGGGAAGCCCAACCCAACGACGTGCGGTTGGTATGTGGACATCGGGTTTCCCAAGATAGTAAGCTTCGGTTAACAGACGCTGGCGAATCCTTGAGAGGTTGGCTGCAACGTTGCTAGCAACCTGCAATGGGTGGATAAATTTAGGGGGACCTATGGCCAACCACATGGCAGTCTGGTCCATGTATGTGGGGGAAGGATGACACAGAAAATATGGAAAGGAGTCGAGTACAAACAATGGTGATATTAAGCCAAACAAAAGGAGATAAACCGAGGAAGTCGTCAAACTGTTTTTTTTCTGAATCGAAACCATCATGCCTGCGGAAGGTAGGTGTACAGTGCTTAACTGAGTGGAGCAATGACTGACCGCTATAGAAGATAACAGTCCAAGGCTTCACATGCCTGCCATGCTAGACGTGATAGAATGCATGAACGCGGAGCAACTAGCGACGCTCGCGAGCGCGGGAGGTGTACTACATGGTGTAGTGCTCGAACACTTCAACATCGTGGTCCGCAAGCTTTTCGCTGAGGTCGAAATCGATGCCACCGCCATGCTGCAAGTCTTAAAAGATAGCCACAGCGTAATATTGGGTTCATTTGCACTACGTGTGTTGAATTACCCGTCCAAATTCGCACCGGGTGACATAGATATCTACGTGTCGCCCTTACGGACGCATGTTCTACGCCTGATACGCGGTTTGAAAGGCATGGGGATGATGCATGTGGGCCAAAAGGGAAAAAGGACGAAGAAATACACTGGTTATGGAATCGTATGCGTGTGGGACTTCGAATATGGGCAGGGAAGGCGTGCTCAAGTGATTGTCTCTGCATCGACTGCTGTGGAAGCAATCATTCACTTCCACTCATCCGCTGTAATGAACTTCATGACTTGGAACACGGTGTTCTGCGCCTATCCTGAGTTGACGTTCCATTTTCGCAACTTGATAAACCTGGGTGAGGTGGCGGATTGCAGTGTGGGGAAGGAGATAAAACAACAGGAGGCCATCGAGAAGTACTCGAAACGCGGGTACGAATATAGCACGCATATTGGAGTGTGGAGGGAACTCGAGAATCATCAGTGCGGGCGCGATTGGAGTTGCGGTCGAACCGTTCGCAATTTCCAGGACCAGGGTTGCTTCTGGTTTTCTTTTGCTGAGGGGAAATGCGAGTGGAAGGAGCACAAAGTACTGTGGGCTCTGGAGCGAGATGGGGCGAAAGGGGGCTGCGCAGAGGAAAGATAAGGGAGAAGTTACTGCATTGCCTACGCGATACAACTGGCTTACAGTATTCAATGTCGAGAAAAGGTGTACCACAAGATGCGAGAGCCAATGCGGTCTAAAGATATGACAGCCAAGGGCGAGGTAAACCGACCAGACGAAGCAAATAAAAGGGCACTGAGCGTGGCAAAGTTAAGGCGTGGCACCTAAGATCGGCAGAGAGTCGGAAAACAGGGCAGAGCAATGCCATTCCATGACGGTAAGAAATGCAACAGGGATTGGTTAACAACCGTGAGAGCGAGTGACATCAAAAAGGGTCCGTGTTTGGAAAACTAACGATATTTGACAACTAAGTAGGGTTAGAAGACATAAAACGGGAAAAAAATAGACGTGTAAATTACTTGAGTTGTAGTAGTAGATAACACAGGTCGACAGTGTGAAGAACGAGGAAAAACGGTTAACGGAGCAATCAAATACGGGATTGACGACTGAGTTGGTCATCATTTAATGTTGCTCGTTCTGCCACCACCGTGAATCTCTTCCCAATGCCGAGGTCCCCGACCTCCTCTAGTTCAAGAACATTGTACCAGTCTCCTAGACCGAAAACGCGCGGCAGCAGATTCCAAACCTTCGATCGTCCTTGTTCATGTCTGGTTTTCCCAAACCGCACACATCTAGTGCAGAATATACGATCCCACTGTGGATCCCATGCTTGTAGGGCGTGGACCTGGACATTGGTGCATCGCTGCGGAAGGAAGATTTCTCGTAGGCTGTCTTTGAGATCTTGGCAATTGGCACTCGCGACGCAGGGAGAAGAGTCAGCTAACCATCCCCACGTGTGCAAGCGACCTAGCAATATTAACTGTTGTTGGGCCGTAATCAATGTCGTGCGTAATTTGCTCTCGTCTTGCAGATTGTCACGGAGCCAGCGCTTCACGAAGTCGCGGTCAATCTCCTGACAAGGCAAACTGCTGGCATCACTTACAGCAGAATACGAGGCAACCATTTGGTAGCAGAGTGCAGGCACGGCAGACCAGACATTGAAGTCCTCGAGACTTTCAAGGAGTGCCTTCTCGCCGTCCCAATCGCGACACAAGCCATGCTCGGGCGGAACATGTCGCCAATTACACAGGTCGTAGGGAAAGGTGCGCCGAACTCTGTCACAAACAATAGTTTCAAGTGCTCTAAATTCGAGCGAGCAGGCTGCGTTTATTAGACGGGCGCATCCATGCGCATCCATCGCTTCGATTGCCAAAAGTGGGCTCGAAAGGTCAGTTGACAGTGATTATTTTCAAGTGGATATGACTTACTCAGTGTCGCGAGATAGGACGTGTAGTAGAGTCTGCACCTCCGAGAGGGCGAGTCCGTCGATTATCGCTGTGAGCTCGTTTCCCATGCCGTTGTCTGCCAACCATTTCTTCCAGAAGGTTGATTGGGACGAGAACAACGCGCGATCTGCTACCATAGAAACACCATCGACTTTCAGTGTGAAAGATACGGCATCGTTGAATACCAAGTGGAACATTGTAACGAGTGCGCAGTCCAAAGGAGGAAGCGAGTAACTACCATATGTGAGGTTGTGTTTACGCGACGTTGGCATCAAGGGATGCAAATAAACTTGGTACAGTACCAACGAGCATGACCAGCAGTAAGTCGTCGATCGTTTGCTGAACATGAACTCACATCAACCTAGGTACTGCTGCAGTGACCACCTTTCGAATTTGGTATATACAAGAGGAGATTTTAGGTTACAGCACTCTACGCGACGTACAGTCGTTGAGTTACGTGAACCGAGATCTCTGGCAAACTGGCAAAAAACACATCGTTCATCGGTTGACCCTCCCTTTCAAGCATTATCCATTCGACCTACTGTCTTTCCTGCATCTCCTGGAAAAAGAGCAGAGCATCCTGTTTGGCTCCATGGTCAGCTCCGTGCTGATGCCACAGACGGGAAGACGAACAACCCTGGATATAGCAGTGCCGTTCTATGGGGGTGACGAGATGGTCACTTACCTTCAGAACACAATGGGATGTTTGGCGAGAGACATTACCAACCAATATCCGACATTTCTTTTTCGTAACGTGTATTCTATCGGCGCGGGAGAGTCAAGGATCAAGGTCTTCGTCACCCGGACTCAAAATGTGTTAGCTCCCGTGCTGAGTGCACCTTCGACTTCAGCAATGAACTTCATTTCAGGAAGTCACATTTATTGTGCCTACCCGGATTTGACGTTCAATCACGCTTTCATGTTCAATATGGGGAGTTTGTTTTCGGACGATTCTTTGTTCGAAGTGAACGACTTCGCAAAGGCAATAGAGCGGGTGGAAGCGGAAGGATTTTCTTTGAAGGTATACGACGACTTTCCTCACCCTGACTGCGGAACATTTGTGTATTGCCCGTCGACGACACGCGTTTTCAGATTACCTCATACCTGGGCATGGAAATTTAGGATCGCTGGGCAGCCTAGAGGCGACATATCAACGTTGGAATGGGTGGCGAGAGACATGACGTGGAGTTTACAACGAGAACGCATTGACTAAAGATAAAGTATGCTAGAAAAAGTTCAAGTAAAATCTGAAAAGAGATCAAATGGACGCTGTGCCATAACCGGTCCGAATCGGATCAGGGCAGGTGTGAGTCGGGGAGCCTCTCCGCGACGTTTCTTGTGATACAGTGGATTTGTTCAGGGAGGACCCTATTATGCAGCAGACCAGGTGTTTCGAGGAGAGTCATGGTTACTGCAGAAAATTCTAGAGCTGTTCCGAGAAATGGACTCCTTCCTCGCGTTGCCCAAGCACATCAGACCCCATTTGGAGTTCAATCTGTGTGGGTCCCTGAGGAAGAGTGAAGAAATTATCTTATCTAAGAAAGCAAGGTGCCTCGTGGCCCAAGTCGTGTTCACGGAATATTCCGAACTTGCAGATTGTTCCTACCAAACTTTTGATCACGTCGCGTTCTGTTTACAGTTTTCTGGCCATATCGACCTTATGCGCGTCGTAGAAGGCATTAATCTGGGACAATGCTGTTCTCGGAGTCATCTTGTGGACGATCTTGTTCGCTGGCCATTTACCTTTTCAGGAGGTCAATTATGTTCTTAAAAGTCTGGGTGGAAAAATGGGGTCTGTGTTGCTACCCCCCCTCTCCCTCCGAAATCTTCAAGAAATCCCTGACTCTGGACAGTGTCTCTTGAATAAATGGCTATTTCTTCCTCCTCCTCTTCTGTTACTCTGGTCACTGGGGACGATTCAAGCACGTATTCGAAGTCATTTCGTGACTTCTGCCCAAAGTCACCCTATGGAATCGAGGATTGGACTCAAGTAGGCACTTCGTCAATCTATTTACCACCAAAACTGACGTGGGTTAGAATGATATTAAGCGCGCATTCTTTGGCGTGTTGCCTAGTCCTAGGCCCCAGCTAATAATGATGCAAATGATTGCGGATGCGTATGAAGATCGTCGTAGAGTTTGGGAATGTAACAAGGATCGCGAACGAGGAGATGAAGATGATGTGAGCCTCAGAATAGTTCAAGTACTGACGAAATCTCTGACGCGTAAACTGCATGTGTAGCTTGCGATTTATGGCCCAATCAATAAGGCGCAGAAGGTGAGACCTCCTAGACTACATTTGACGCCGTCAAGAATAACTAACATCTCGCCCTTAGAAAATTGAGGACCTTCTCGTACACGAAAGATTCTTATCGGGGCCATCCGTTCTGGAAACGGAATTCTTGGTCAGTCTTGGAATTCCTACGGGAAGTCCTGCTAACATTCGAATAGGCAGCAGCAAAAGCAAAAGCAGAAAAAAAGAAGTCCCGCGCATCCCG
>JABAJW010000236.1:0-10288 GCA_018855395.1 Arthromyces matolae | reverse complement strand
GCCATGGAGAATGAGACAACTGCCTATGAGTCCATCTGTGGCAAAGATATTGGCCCTAGATTCCTTGGTCATGTTACGAAAGGGTCGGAAGGACGCGTGATTGGAATCGGTGTTGAGTGGGTACAAGATGCGAGGACTGCGGGGCCAGGAGATCTCGAGAGTTGCAGGAAGACATTAGGGCGATTGCATGAGCTTGGAATGAAGCATGGCGACATCAACAAGCACAACTTTCTTGTGCGGGAGGAAGGCCACGACGTGGTTTTGAATACGGCTTGCTGTAAAATGTCGCGGCGAGCTCTACTCACTCGATATAAAAGTAGTTTAATGTGTATAGATGGAGATGCTGTTTCTGTTAAAGATTGCTGCAACCCTTCCGATACTTATAAGTTATATACTTACTGGCTCGTTTTCTGGAAAAAGGTGGTTATAAGTTATACAACTCACGTCAGTTATCTCCATTCTATTAAACACATGGGTAGTAAGTATGGACGAGTATGACCGTATGTCGACCGTATGTCGCCCTTACAAGACAGCTACGGCATAATCTGGTCCTTGGAAAGATGCTTGAACCTGGGGGGTATCGTCGGCATGTCCTTTTCTACTATTGGTCCATATTTCGCAATGTGCTCTGAGATGCCTGGTGTTGGATATTTGATTCGGAAATGTTTAGTTTCCTCGGCCGTCTCATCCCAACAGCCTAGGCAGAAGAGTCCATAGTCGACCTGCCGGCCACCATTCAGCAGAATTGGGGCGGTGATGATGGCCATGAAACGCTTAGGCTCTCCGGTAAATTTGTCCTGGCGTGGAAGACCATCGCCTGTCAGACTCTGGACTAATGTCTGGCGATCATAGAGTTGAATTCGCTTCCGCTGCAAAATACCATCTCTTTTAACGCAACAGTACCTCCCGGGAAGGCTCAGGATGCTTGGTGGGTTTGACAACGCCAAAAGTTTGCGCGAGCTTTTGATACCGCTCTCTGCATGTGGCATTGCGCTGAGCGTCAACAGCCTCGAGGCTTCACGAGTTGTAAGAGGAAGATATTCGGGTCGCATCGTGAAACAGAAATAGCAAACGCGGCGACAGTCTATGAGATAGAGATGGTCGCCAAAGCGATTACAGGTGGAGCATTGGATCGTACAAAGCGTTCTGAACAGTGTACCGCAATCAAACGCGTCCGCCTGGATGCTGACAATGGCACGGATGATGTTGGGACAATGCTGAATGATTGCAGTGTACTGGCGTATTGAATTGACGAGCTCCATTGTGCGGCGGTTTAGGACGCGAAAGCGAGTCAGCGAAGGGATATCTAGATGCAGCAGGACCTCAGAGATAAGTTCTAGGGGAAATCTGTCGAGGTGACCGACACTAAAACGCGTGGGGATGGACGTGCAATCATGTCGCCCATTGTCGAGCGGGCAACGCGTTTCCAGCTGCGCGTCGTCCAAGGTGTTATCCGAGAAATTCTGTTTCTGGTATACGTGTAGCGCAAATTCGCGATGGAGGTCCTTTTCCATGTGTGGGGCAGTTTCACACTTGTACTGCCACGTGAAATGTTTCTCGGATTCCGGACCGGCAACCCGTAATCGGTGTTCGTATCACCTGCCTCTTGAGGTAGGTCTCTCTCAGCTCACTCATGCCCAAAAAAGGAAATAAATGTTGTGCCATTTGCTGAAATGTTCGAGGCAAAGTCAAACCCCTGCTTACTTGGGATCGTCTCCGTATTACTTGAGATCGCTTCTGCTATAGATGGAAATTCCTAATGTACCTCTCTTCGTTGTTCACACTTCCTAGTCGATTATTAGTATCCAATAAAGCCACTAGCCTACTTGTTTTTGCATCATCTTAGTCCTGCTGATCATTCATGTCGTCAGGACTTCAGTTTGTGACTTGAAAATTCTACTCTAGCAAGGAGGAAGCTCTTGGTATACGTTTCACCTATCCTTGACAAGTCGGAAGTCCTACACTTTCTAGTCGATTATTACTATCCGTTATACCTTGGTTATACCCTCTGTTTGAGTCCTATAGATGATCTTACTAGCACGAAGTAGCCTACCTGTTGCTTTCCGCAAATTTTCATTATTTGACGCCCACCATCCTTCCGAGACTTGCAATATTGTACCCGTTAAGTACCAGCACCCGGCACTAGAGGTCTTCTTCCGTTTTGCGATTTCTTTTCAGCGAATTGGAATTGTGACTGGCGTAAGTACACTATAAAAACGAGCAAGCAAAGCCAACAAAAAAAAGCATTCTACACAATACATAGATGAAGAGTGAAGGGTCCAGGTGTGGGGGAGTAAATAAAGCAGGTGTGTGCGATGTCGGTGGTAGATGGATGACAAGGAATACAACGATAAGGTTGGTTATTCTCCCCCGCGAGCGTGTTCAAGAATGAGTCTGCATGCAACCTCCATACCTTGATGAGTGGTCCATCCTTCGGAGGTGTTGTCGCAGAAATTGGGATCGGGAACCGCCATGTTGAATTTCCCTGCGCCAGGCTCGATGGATCTTATGACGGAAGTCCACTAGATAGTTGATGGAGTCCACCATGTGGAGTTGTAGATTCTAGGAGTCAATGTTGAGCGAGGATGACAGGATTCATATGATAATCAACCTACCACAACGTCTTGGACCTGGGCTCGAGTCTCTATAAAATAGACCATCCCCGTCCAGAGTGCAGTTTCCTTCAATCCCAACTCCAAAATGTCAAAGTTTAACACCTCCTAGACCACCGAGGGTTTTCTTCTCCTTCCGCTCCATTCCAGCGTCCAGTAAATTTCCAGCATCACCTCCATCGGTGGGCTCCAACTACGAATACTGAAATGCCATTTTGACCTTTTTCTCTCGCGTAGCTGCCCCGTTATGTTTGGCCAAAGCATAGGACGTGAGATGGTGTTGTTCCAGAAGTTGTTCAGGTAGAGAGGAGTTGAGGACGGCGAAGCCAATTTTGGTGTTGTCTTGTGAAAGCGAAGAGAAATCAAGGGCATCATCCACAGAATCTTCACTGAACTCAACTCGAAAGGGTTTTCTTCGAGTTCGAGATCTGCGCCGTTGGGTGGGCTTACAAGTGCGCTGAGGGTTGGGAGTACAGGGCCCGGGGGTGGGGGAAGAGGCCTCAAGTATTTTGAGAGGTCGGTTGTGAAGAATGGGAGCTCCACAAGTTAAGCAATAGTGATGCGTTTGATGGAGGCGACAACGATCATCTTCTCGATGAGATCGAGGGCGTCACTTGAGAGAAAGTTGGGTTTGGGGAATTTTGCCTCTGAAAATGGAAATGTGGTCAGTTATAGTCGACGAGGAGGAATTAAAAGACGCACCTCATTATCGTCTTCAAACGGCAGCCTTCTGCAGAGCATCACGTAAAGGATGACTCCTGCACTCCACACGTCAATTTCTGGACCGGCAAAAATCCCCCCATTTATCACCTCGGGGCTGCATAGGTAGGGCTGCCACAGCTCGTGGACAGGAATCCCTGTCGCTGATTTCGTTTGACAGGCCAAAGCCGGCGATTTTAACGTTGAGCTCATCGTCGAGTAAAATAATTTCGGGTTTCAGGTCGCGATGAACGGTTTTTAAGACGATGAGAATATTCGATTCCGGCGATGATTTGCTGGAAGAAGTGTCGTGCTTGGTTTTATGCCATAAGGCCATTGGATGAATAGTTCGCCGCCTGCGTATTCTAGAACGCAATTATATCTGTCGGGGTTGAATTGACCTCGTATCTGTAAAAGAATGAAAAAAACTGGTCAAATGAAAGATATATGGAGATATAAAGGAGAATCAATAACATGTGGATGTTGAAGCAAGCACCCTCCACTAACAATGAAAGGAAATCTGAACCGCGTTTTGAACTTGAGCTTGGATATTTGAACCCTCGACGAGACTGGTGGAGTCCAAAGCCATTCTCAACATGATATTTGGCCGGTTAGGGTTAATAACAAAAAGACACCAAGGAGAACGGAGAAAGGCAGGTAAGTAGGGGACGCGATGAGAGCAAAGAGGCAAGGGACATTCTTGGGTTAGGGTTACATATCAAATGCGTAAGCAGATAGTAGTCAGCGACAGAAATTTCTGCAGCTGACCAACGAAAAGCAGGTAATCGTCGCAAGAAAACAACGAGGTATAAGAATTTCGCTCGCGATAGATTCGAAACATATATACTGAGTCGTGAGATCACATAGAGGCAGGTGGCCGTTGCGGAGCTTTGCCCGCGACATTTCGAGTGTACATATCACGTCGACGTCTGGTTTATAGTTTTTTCTACCTTCGACGTTTCAACGTTTCGACGCCCGGCACATATGTATGGAGGATTCCAATTCAGCAAACTGCCATGCTCATTACTGCATCTTTGCCTCTTCCCCATGCCTCACTCCGCAATAGATAACAATCATGAGTGATGATCGACAAACTCATTCTATTGGTACCATCTACTTACATCGCCATATGCATCCTCATACGCATCACTCTGAACCTATGACTTCCCTTCCGCCCCGGAAACTTAAGTCCTCTAGACTTTCCTTAAGGGTCTTCATCTCGTCTTTGAGCTCCTGCGATGAACATTGCGTTGACGTTTCAAAGTCTATCATAATGACGTTGTCCCCTTCCTGCACAAGAAAATTATGCTTGTTGATGTCGCCATGTTTGATCCCAAGCTCATGCAATTGTTCCAAGGCCCTCTTGCAGCTCTCGAGGTCTCCTGGCCCCGCAGTTCTAGCATCTTGTACACACTCAACAACGAATCCAACTACGCGTCCCTCCGACCCCTCGGTAACGTGGCCAAGAAACTTGGGGCCGATACCCTTATCACCGATACGTTCATAGATGGCGGTCTCATTCTCCATGGCTGGGATTTCCCAGGGCCAAACGGCGGTCTTGATAAGAACGGGCTTTCCATCGTTGAGTTCAGGGTGCGTTGAAATGCGCACTCGTTGTCTCACTGATTCTTTCTGTGTGAAATCCAGCTCGTTCAGTTTCACCGGATGCCAAAGGTTTTCCACTCCGGGCAAGGCCACTACTTCTGCAGTGATGAAGGCAATGTCCCCTGTTTTGGGATCCTTGGCCACGTGGCCTTTGTTCCAACTTCCGACTGGAAACGGCGGGAGGAGCTCTCCAAGTAGGACGGGCCCGAAGAGCCGTTCAAAACAATCCTCGCTAACGAATTGTTGAAACGTTTCTGGAGCTGTCGTGACGTATTTGACGTATTTACCGTCGACGAGGAAACGGTAGTCGCTGTCAACGGTGTCTGCATCATCGACGAGACAGTGGAGGAGTTGGACGTTGGCGTTCTTTGCTTTAGAGACATTCATGGTATATAAAGGGTCCGTGAGAGACGACAGGAGAGCAAGACGATTGTTGACTGTGAGTGCTTTGAAGTGCAAAATATGGCTGTACAGGTTGAGTCGCTTGACACGATGATAACAGACAGGTAACAGAATTTTCCGCGTGATAAGTGAGTCGTTTGGTTCAAAGATTTGAAAAATTCGCGGGACCGTTAGAAGGGGTGACCTGGGGAAGACAAAGACAATTCTGGACAAATTATAAGTTGTATGTACATACATAAGTAACAATTGTCTGCGGTGCTTCAAGTTCGGCCCGCGGTAAGTAAGCGTCAGGGCAGGCCAGGGCAGGCCTGATGAATGTGATCAGAATTTGTTACTCACTTGTCTAAGTCACCGTAATAGCTCCGGACCATATACGGATGCGCTTGCGACGCTGAGCATCACCTATGTAAGCCTATGTACTTACTTTCTGTATGCTTGTGATCTTACTACTTATCACGGGCTTATTGTGAGGGAGACGTACAACTGTAAATTTAAAGAAGGCAGTCAGGAGAAATGACTACGGCTTGAAGCGGTCCCTGGAAACATGCTCGAACCTCCGGGGATTGGTCGGGATCCCCTCGTCTACTTACTAGTGGTCCACATTTTGCAATATGTTCTGAGATGCGTGGATTTGATTCTAAAGTGCTCGATTTTCTCCTCGCTCTCTTCCCGACAGCCGCTGCAGAAGAATCCATGATCAACCTGCCGGCCAGCATTCAAGTTTCAACAGAACTGGCGCAGTGATGATGGACATGAAACGTTTAGGTTCCCTGGTGGTTTTGAACAGCTGTGGAAGATCAGAGCCCGCCACAGTGGACCACTGCCTGGCGATCATGAGTCGAAGTCGCTTCCGTCGCAAATTACCCTCGTTACCAGTCCAACCACTACAATGTCGCCCAGGAAGGCTCAGAATGCCTGGGGGGTTTGCCAACCCTAAAAACTTGTGGGAGCTCTTTTGGTATTGCTCTATGCTGGCATTGCGAGGGTGAACAGCCTACATGCTTCGCGACTTGTGAGGAGAAAAAAGTCCGGCCACTGCGTGTAACAGAAATAGCAAACACGACAACAGTCTATAAGATATATATGGTCGCCAAAGCGAGTGCAGGTGGGGCATTGGATTGTACAAAGCGTTCTGAAAAGAATATCGCAGTCAAACGCGTCCGCTTGGCGGGGATGATGTTGGGAAAATGCTGAACGATTGCGATGTACTGGCGTACGGAGTTGACGAGCTCCATTTTGCGGCAGTTGGGGCCGCAAAAGCGAGCCAGCGAAGGGATATTGGATGCGGCAGGACCTCCGCATCGATTCGTTCTAGGGGAGATCTGTCGAGGTGACCAGCAGTGAAACGTGTAGAGATGGGCGTGCAATCGTGTCGCCCGTTGTCGACTGTGCATCGTGTTTCCAGCTGCGCATCGTCTAAGGTGTTATCGGAGATCGTAGGGCAGCTTCAGCCTGGGGCCAAGGTTTGAGTCGGAGACAAGTTGCAACTGCCAGGATTCATAATCCGAGTCACGGCATTTACCGAGGTCTTTTCCGACTTCACCAAAATATTAATGATCCTCACGAAGTTGACACGAACCTGTTCGCAATCTCGACAATCGCATAGTTTATACTGAGTGGATCGGATGCGTAAAGGTAAAGCTTTTTTTGTTCACTTTCTATGTCTCCAGACCTAGGTAGTACCCGGGGAGTACCGTAGACGGTAGACCTCCGAGTCGGGCTTGCCGCGTGCCACGACTGCCACCTCTGAGTGTTGACACACGATAATCAGCAAAAGCAGTACTATTGGCCTAAATAGATCAGAACTACGAGTCCGTAAGTAGTAAAAGTAAATGATAACAAACCTCAGTGTTGCAGCGGGGGCAACAGCTGAGGTCTCGAGACGATTGGAAAGTACGACAATAATGGCAAGAGTCCAGAACAAGACTAGTAAGCATATAACGAGAGAGATGAATTGAGGTAGTAAACAGGGAAAGAAAAGGTTGAGTTGCCATACTAGCAAGGAACCAAAACGTCCAATATGGCGTGTGGCGCATCGTCGTCAGTTACAGGACGGGCCATTACACTAGGGTCGCGCAGCGCGACGGCGGCGGTGCATTGGGTCTCCAGAACCAGCCTTCACCATATGTTTTAGGCAATAATGTGTGGATGGATCCAATGGTTCACGCGTTAATTTCGCGCATCGCTCATTTGAGTTGAGATACAAATTGCACTGAATGAAGACCTCGTCTTTGATGCAACCACAGGTGTATTTACGGTACTTTTGGATGCACATAGTTCTGAATCTGTCGGATGTGGTGAGTCCGTCCGTCCTGACAGCGCTATATGTTCACTCACTTGATATAAAATGTAATTGAACAAAGTGTTGGTGAGAAGCAGATAGGCGGGTCGCTGTTTCGGTATTGCTTGCTTTTGATAGGTAGACGTCTGCTGCTGGTGTAGTACCTGTGAAAATCCAATACTTATATATTCGTACCGGCTCATGTTCCCAAATCCGCAATTGCGACCATGAGCACTACTATCCCCTTTCGCCTGATGGGCCATGGTTAGTAAGTATTACTATTGAACACAAAGACATTGCAGCCTCACACCTGGAACAATAATTGTATGCAAGGAGAACAAGAACTACTACTTGTACCCAACAACTTGTTGGGTACAAGAAGTACTAGTTAGTTCTTGTTGGCAACAAGTGTCAGTCAAGAACACTGCTTACTCTTGATTTGTACTTCAATTTCTATGCAACAAGAAAAAAAACAATATTTACTTGTTCTAGCAAGACCAATACCGGCTTGTACACAAAATGAATGCCAATTTTAAACTTGTACGTAGAGAAACAAAGAGAATAGAATATTTCTTTTGGACGAAATAAGAACAATACCATTGCCAAAACAATACCGTCTTTTGTACAAGTACACAAGAACGTGTCAACAGTTGACAACTAACGCCCACCTACGGAGAGCAGATTACAACACTCCTCTTGTTCTGAAGGTTCTACTTAGGACTTTCCTCCAGTACTAGTGTTTTGTCGTCTTGCCCCGTTTGTTTCCCGTCTCTTTGAACGGCCCACCGGGGATCTTTTGAACCTATCATCTGTCACTGCCGTCCCAAGGACTCAGCCTATATAGACAGCATATATTTTGCGTCCATCTTACTCCTTCCTAATAGTCATCTCACTCTCCTGCCATCCTTGCCGTCCCGAGCGCTATTTCACCCCATGAACGTTTCCAAATCAAAAAACGCCCACGTTCAGCTCCTCTCGTGTCTAGTTGATGCGCAAGACACGGATGACAGCGACTACCGCTTCCTCGTCGACGGCAAACATATCAAATATGTTACCACAGCTCCAGGAACCTTTCAACAATTTGTTGGGCGGGATAATTTTGAGCGGACCTTTGGGCCCGTCTTGCTTGGAGAGCTCCTCCCACCGTTTCCAGTCGGGAACTGGAACACAGGCCATGTGGCCAAGGATTCCAGAACAGGAGAAGTTGCCTTCGTCGAAACAGAGAAGATGCCTTTTCCTGGCGTGGAGAACCTTTGGCATCCAGTGAAGCTGAGCGAGCTGGATTTCACCAAAAAAAAATCACTGAGGCAACATGTGCACCTTGCAACACACCCGAAACTCAACGACGGCAAACCCGTTCTTATCAAAATGGCTGATTGGCCTTGGGAGATTGATGCCATAGAGAACGAGACGACTGTTTACAAGAGCATCTCTGACAGTGATATCGGCCCTAAATTTCTTGGACATCTTATCGAGGGATTGGAAGGACGTGCGGTCGGAATCATTCTTGAGTGGGTGGAAGGCGCAAGCATTGCGGGGCCAGGAGACCTTGAGAGCTGTAGGAAGGCCTTGCAGCGATTGCATGAGCTTGGGATGAAGCATGGCGACACCAACAAGCACAATTTTCTTGTGCGGGAAGGACGTGATGTGGTTTTGATAGACTTTGAGGCCGCGAAGAAATGTTCACCCCAGGAGCTTGAAGACGAGATGAACGCTCTCAAGGGAAACCTAGAGGATCCAGGTTTTCGGGGAGGGACAGGAGTAATTTGTTCGAATTGAGTGATAGATGTAGATGGTGGAATATTAAATCAAAAATACCTATTATCCCCGACAAAGATGTATGCATCCCAATTATTACACTACACACTCAGAGCGATCTAAGCTACAGTATGCGCCGTGGCATGTACGGCTCATAGATATCATCGTACACGTAAAAAATAGAGAGATAAAATGCAGAAAAAAGTCCAAAATCGATGAGATTTACTCCAGGTGAAAGAATAATTACTTCCTGCCGAATTTAACAAACAAGGCAGACAAGAAATGGTTACGGCTTGAAGCTGTCCTTGGAAACGTGTTTGAACCTGCGAGGATTAGTCGGCATCTCCTCGTCTACGAGTGGTCCACATTTTGCAATATGTTCTGAGATTCCTTGTGTCGTGTACTTGATTCTAAAGTGCTTAATTTTCTCGTCACCCTCTTCCCGACAGCCAGTGCAGAAGAGTCCATGATCAACCTGCTGGCCAGCATTCAAGAGAACTGGCGCAGTGATGATGGCCATAAAACGCTTAGGTTCCCTGGTGGTTTTATCCGACTGTGGAAGACCAAGGCCCACCAGATTCTGGACCACTGCCTGGCGATCATAGAGTCGAATTCGATTCCGCTGCAAATTACCTCCCCTCGAGGTCCAAGCATTACAGTACCGCCCGGGCAGGCTGAGGATGCTTGGGGGTTTCGCCAACACTAAAAGTTTCTGGGGACTTTTGGTGTTGCGCTGTACATGTGGCATGGCATCAGGGGTGAACAGCCTAGATGCTTCGCGAGTTGTGAGGGGAAAGAATTCTGGTCGTTGCGTGTAACAGAAGTAGCAAACGCGACGGCAGTTTATAAGATAGAGATGGTCGCCAAAGTGATTGCACGTGGAACATTGAATTGTACAAAGTGTTCTGAACAATGTACCGCAATCGAATGC
>JABAJW010000235.1:0-10315 GCA_018855395.1 Arthromyces matolae | reverse complement strand
GGGGCTCCAGGCCTGGCTAGGTCAAGGCGTGGCACCCAAAGCCGCTATGTTGGCAAACATTGCAATTTTCGGGCTAGTGATACGAAGTGGGGGGCGAAAGAGATGAAAGGGAAATGGTGCGCTGGCCCAAATATTACAAATATATCTGATTGATTGCCGGCGCCCAAATACCAAACAAATAAACACATACAAGGTTACAATAAGTATGATACGCCGTGGCACGGTCATGACTTATGAATTGCGATCAAAATGATCGCATCAATTATCACATGACTTCTGAGCCTCAGGAAAACATAGGCCGAATCTCAGCATGTACGGCATCGGAAAAATAGGGAGAAATACTGGAAAAGTCAGTTAGCTCTTCAGGATTTTGTCTAAATAATCTCGTGATTTTAGGAGGTCTGTGTGCTACCTCAAAGCCTATAAATTACCTACTTTTGTATGTTAAAAATCAGGTTAACGTTCGTGCAACTCCTATTTTCCCAGGGTGTGAATAATTAATCCATTGGTAGAGCAATACATAGATAAAACCACCCTCACAAACGGTACCGAATTGCTAACGGGTTGGTTTAATAGCAAACAAGTTGAAGAATAATAAGTGCAACTTGTCTAACTAATTGCTAACAGGTTGTACTGTTCTGGTTCAAATGTGGAAAAAGACAGGCACCGATAACAAACCGGTGACCAACCGTTAATAAACAACAAACCGCTACACCGGTACAAATTGCCAAACAATTTAAATGATGAAATAAAATAGTACCAATATATATATGTATATATAGAATTTAAGTAACCAGACAAGCACACGGCAGTGAACCAGTGACAGGTTTAACTAGCCAGTAAAAGTAAGTTTGGTGGCAGTAAACTGACCAAGGGGACCTTGCTTTTATCAACCATAGCTAGTTTTGTAAAACATCAGTTATGGTGCACTATGCTGTCATAAATGATGAATCGGGAAATCAGGAAGAAGCAAGTCAACCGATGGAAGTTGTCAAAGATTGTTGGATAGCAAAAGAAAGATATGACATCATACAAAATCAAGGCTAGATATGGTAATAATAAAGAAGCAAATTGGTTGTGAAGGAAGTTGAGAAGTTGGGATAAGATCAAAGAAGCCATGGTCAGCTGGCGAATGAAACTGTGGAATTTTCCCACGGTAGGCTCAGTTCAACGGGAATACCTCGATCTTTACAGATCTCGGAACCTTACCTTGACGGCAACTTGACGGCTCCTGCAAAGTCCATTGGCGCACCTGCGTATACGACGGATAAGCATGTATTCCACACCGACGCTGGCGATATCATCGCCTTATTTGCTCTTGTGAACACCGCAGATGGTGGTATTTCACGAATCAGTAGTACCTGGAAAGCTTATAACGAGCTAGTGGCGACTCGACCCGATTTTGTCAAGACACTCTCTGAACCATGGCCGCTTGACAGGGAAATATTCGTCCAATTCATTCCTCTCTCATCGATGTAATAATCATCCCCAGGTTTGGTGCCAATCCCGCTTATGTTCTCCGTCCCCTTCTCTACTATCACGGCTCCAAGATCATCATCCAATATGCTTGCAGGCTGTTCATTGGATTCCAAGCCTTACCACAATCACCCGAGATACCTCCCATCACAGAAGCTCAAGCCAAAGCCTCTCGATACCATCCACTATGCGAGAGTAATATAACCTCAGCCTCAATTTCCAGAAGAGTGATATTCAGTACATCAACAATCTGGCCGTTTTTCATGAGATGGTTTCACTGATACACCTGAGGCGACGTACATGCCCTCATTTAATCCTTCCTTCACTACTAATCAATACAAGAATCAAAGGGACCTGGAGGTCCGAAGTTTGCTTAGCTTAGTCCATTGAGACCTGTAAGTTTATTGAATAATTGTCTTCAACGTCATTCCTTGGTTGGGAGGCTTCTTTGTCCCATGTGGTCGAAGAAGTCTTCGTCCATATGTTCCATATAGTAACCCACTCAGTCAGCGCTCCATCATTTTGGCCAATCAATGTAAGTAGAAGGAGGCGAAATCAACCCGATTTAACGATTGAGGGGTCATCTGAACTATATAGTCCCTCAACCACCGCAATATTCGATCTCTAATCATCTTCATCCTCATGGTCTCCGCTTCAACGTCAAAGACACACACTGCTGATTTGACAGAACAACCCATCACAATATCAATCCCAATAACGTCTGAGCCAACTGGCCCGACTCATCCTGACATTGGCTATTACCCTGATGAAAAGAAATGGTTTGATCAGACGGCTCATCGATTGCGTGAAAACCCTTCCCTTCTTGCTACAGATTTGCCCCCGGGGCTCGAGGGAAAGGACTGGAAAAACGAGGAACAATGAGTTTATCAGCTGAATGAAGAAGAATTGAAAGAGATTGATAGTGCAGTTCTTCATTTTTGCAGTAAGTCAGTTTCGGTTCTCCAGATTTCCGCTTCCTTTCATCCACGTACGTTGACATCAACAATTTTCAGTACTCAATCTTCATTATGGCCACATACATGGTTGAAGTCGCTGCGCAGTAGACCTCGGGCATGCCGCGTGCCACGATGGCCCATACTTTCAAGTCCATATATTGAAGTCTAAATATTAATCGTCATCGTCCAAGAACAGGATTTCCTTCTCACCTTCCACTAATACGTGGTATTTGGGAGTCTTTGTGGCAAGATCAGCAACTGTAGGCTCAATGGGCTCGTTCTTGACTTGAGGTGCAACCTGAAGGCCAGAAGGGCTCTCCACCGTCAGATCTAGTACCTCCCCCATTTCAACCTTGATAGTATCGGAATTATGGGATGTAGATGGAGTATTAGAAGCGGAAGCGATGGCTGGAGCAGTGAAAGTGGAAGTGGAAGTGGAAGGAGTGTTTTTGGATGCCAGGGCTTCAGCCTTGATTACGTCGGATGCTTCTTTGCTGAAATTTGACCACAGCCCGTCTCGACTATAGCCTGCCCTAATGAACCTATCCCACAATGCCTTCAAAGCTCCTTCCCTCATCTGCCAAAAAGTCATTGCCTTGTAATAGGAAGCTCGGGGCCAGGTTTTGTTGTCGTTCAAGAGTTTGCGCGGAAAAACCGCACGGAAACGATCTTCAGCATTTCCCATTCCCATAGACTGACACTCGCGGAAAAATCGAGCCATGGAGACAACATACATCAAGGGGAATATTCCTTTTCCCTTTTCTGAACCTGCCAACAAATCTCTTTCCTCTCCAAAGGGTTCATGTTCTAGGTCGAATGCCGTTGCTGCAGCGTCCTTGGCATCTGCCAATGTAGGTTGTTTGGCAATGGCTGGAGTGGGTGTAGTTGTTGCAGCGACGATTTCGGAGACTTCAGGAAGAGGTGATGCAGAACGTGAACTTGAAGTAGGGATGGGAGATGAGTGCCGTGAATTTGAAGGAGGGGAAGGGGATGAGTGGCGTGGCTTTACACGTCGATTATTGACAGGTGAAACAAAATCTGTTTCCGCCACAGGACGTTTACGAGGTTTGGTCCGGACAGATAGTGCCTCTAGTTCTTCAGCAATACTATCACCATTTTTGACGCCCGATTTACGGTACAGAAGTGTGCGAGGACCGGCATTGAGATTGCGCACAGTATCCAGATCATGACTAGTCCAGCGCATAAAAGAGTAATCAAAAGTCTCGATGCGTTTAAAGGCATCTTGACCGTTCGATGAAAGTTCCAGGCATTCAAGAACGCTTCCAGGACAGTCCTTCAGTTTGAAGTGGGGAAAGTTGGGGGCAGAAATGATGAGTGTTTGCGGATTGTCGTCTCCAGTCTGAAATTAAAAAGAAAATGAGGATTGCAATTTTTGTATAGATAACTTTAACTCACGGTATTCCAATATAAAAGTTGACGCTGAGCTGTCAACTCTTGCTCAAGTTTAGCTTGTTCCTTACGATAGTCGGCCTTTGGAGCTGCTTGACGTGCGTCCATCCTAAGATTGTAGTGCTCCGCATCAAGAGCCTTTGATCGGTCGTAGAAGTGATTTGGTACACTTGTGGTTTGAGACGTCGGTCCTGGGATAGTAGAAGGAGCAGTAATTTGAGTTGGTTGAGAAGTCGGTCCTGGGATAGTGGAAGGGGCAGTAATCTGAGTCGGAACTGGAGCTAGAAGTTTTTCTTGATGTCCAGAAGCCCTATGTCCCGAAGCCTTACAGGCTTTGAGAATAATACTCTGCTGATACAGGCAGCATCGCCGACAGTACTTGAACAAGCAAGCCTTTGCGGGCTTGTTAAATGTCCCTTGTTGTAAACAGAGAGGACCAGGGCATTTAATGACGATATTTTGAGGTGTTTCCGTGGTATCAGGTGGATCAGCCAGAGCGGGAACGGTTACAGTAGGAGAGGAAATGATAGGAGCAGCGGGTTGACTAGTTGATTTGGAAGCGGAAGAACGATTCAAATGAGCAAGTAAGTCCCTCATTGAAGCTTCTGCATCTGGAGGGAGAGGGGTGGAACCGTCATATGTTGGGATGGAACCATCATATGTTTCAGAAGGAGGCTGCTTGACAGGGGAAGATGAGGGAGTTGGCCTAGAGTCTAATAGATTTTGAAGGGTGTTAGCAGGCAAGGAAGCATTCTGAGGGTACTCCGGATGCCATTGAACAAAATGACGATCATGCCCTAGCTCCGGATGAGATTTATCGACATCACACTGTATTTATTTGAATACAGAATGATAAAATAATAAGATAAAGACTTACCCTCTCATACCAATTTCCCTTCGTGCTTAAATCCGTGACCCCTTTAGACATGAACAGTCCTGTTGTTCCCGGACACTGAACATCGCCATAAATCGTTGATGGACACTTTCGAGGCTTGAACGGAGTATAAGGACCCCAGTCCGCCATAGACATAGCCAGTATAGGAATTTGAAAACTTGAATGACATTTTTCGTGCTGATATATAGTAAGAAAGGTCAAAGCTGTATTGAACGCTTTGCCAATCTCTGTACGCTTTGGTTGAAGGAAAAGACTACCCTCGTTGTTGTATACCCTTACAGTTGCTTGCCTGGGTCACTTCCCGACTAATGAACTCTGAAATCGGACCCTGGGGAGAGTCCGGAAATCCCAAGTTCAATTGAAGGTATACACCCGGTTGAAAACAGTATAATGGCGCAACAGTTTAAACTAGGAGACAAAATTGATCAATGGAAATGAAGCCAATAGTAAGAGAGAATAGATGACTCACAGGATGGCAACAGCGGCAAGTACATACGGCCAACATTGGCCATTTAAGCCGTTTTCAACTGTTCTATGAGATTGTCCACCAGAGGTTGACCAGAGGTCACGTTATGTCCACAAAATAATAACATTTTCCACGAAATTTACAAACATAAATTTGAGCAGTCTACGAAACAGTCCACGTCCACGTCCACGAAATCGCATCTGGACCCAATTCCGCTAACGTCGACGTCGACTCCGCTATGGATTGGATCCGATGCTAGCACCTCTACTGTTCGATCTGAACGTCTGTCTGTTGATCATGGAATGCTGCTAGTAGCAACCGCCCAAATTCCATCGCGACAAAGGGATTGCCTCACATCTATAAAGCCAGAACTTGTTCATCTTGTTCTTTGTCAATTCTTTCTTTCTCATGCAGATCAAGAACTGTCTTACAGCTTTTGTTGTAACCGCTTGCGCTGCGGTGGGAATAAAAGGAAACCCCACCCAGTTCTCTCGACGCAGTGGCCTCACGGACTCCGTCTACATCAATGGAGAATGGAGCAAAATGACGGCAAGTAATTCTTGGGGTCCATGTCAAAATATCTTTTATGTTTAACGTCCCGACAGGACCAGGGCTGCGACCCGAAGAGGGCTGGAGTACGTGTGTGGTCAGTTGTCTTGTTGTCGTGCCTCCCTCGGTCATTTACCAACGGTTTAGGTCTGCCACATTGGATGGTGTAAGTTTTCCCTCAGACATAACAAGGATCTTCCAATCAACTTCATAGGCCGCGGGGGACGTGGATTCCGCATGTCTCAACACCAACGCTACCGTCTCGCATGTATTTTTTCAAAGTCCTTCGTACGTCTATATCCATTGGTCTAAATTGCTTGCGTTTACGTAGCATTAGGGAATGCGAAGTGTCGCTTGAGAAGGGTACGTACCTACCCCAATTCCCCTTCATGCGAAATGTCAATTTTCGAATAGTTGCCACTGGTTACTTCGACACAATGGATACGCTTTGTGGTATTCCACCGTGCCCTAATGGTACGTCTCATACATATTGTCTTCTTGGCTTTCTAGTAGCCTTGACCATCTTTCAGATTACGCCTGGGATTATAGGAGCAAGATGTGTATTAGTTGTCAAACTGGGGTCGCACCTCCCAAAGTTGCCGGCGGCGATACACAACTGAGGCGTGAAATTCTGGCTGAGGCATCTGTCTGTTTCAAGTTGTGTACACTTCTTTGGTACCGTCACTGAACTCGGGTAATAGGAACGGTATGAAGCTGACACGCTTCAGAAGCGAGTCAATTGTCCGACTTTGGGAGCTTTCAACATACCAGGACAACGGGTAATCCTCCGTTTGAGAAACCGAGTTGAAGCATGGACAGTCGGTCAAGAAGAGGGCCCCACCGCTGCACAACTGGTGGCCAATCCCAATGTTCAAGCAGCGTTTCAGGTAGCTTGTGTTCGTTAATATGTGTGCTGATGCAATGATCAATCAACTTTGAACAGGCGACTTGGGCAGCCTCGTATCCAGGTCCGAATCAGATGCGAGAAATGGTATGTACCCTCGCTCTGTGTTTCTCCTTGATACTGATTGAATTCAAGGGCGGGTACGCATCCTCGTAGTCTCATCATCCATTCTTTGACCAACACCACGTACAGTTGGATTTACATGAACCCGGCCAGTTAGTATACATTTGCGACTGTTTAAAGCTGACGCTCATCTACTTCTTCTAGACGGTGATATTTACGTTCGGCGTTTAACTACCGCAGGAGAGATGGGGCGTGTAACGCCCCTCAATTCTAGAGAACGTCTGAGTATCATCCTTGCACATCCTGAACATGAAGTGCAAAATCCAGCTCGAGCGGGATATCTAATGGTTGCCACTTTTCATACGCATCCTACCGTATGAATCTATTGGTTGACTCTCGTATATTTTTTTGACCCATTTTTGCTACATAGGCAAATCCTGAACCTGGGTAACACATCTAATTCTACCACCACCATCACGATATATATCTAATACTAGGTTGTAGAAATCCTGCTCTACCATCTCGAGGTGTGGGGGATAACTATCAAGAGTGGACTCGAGGTCTTCCTGGCATCATTATCCAGTTTGTGTCATAACCGTTTTGCATGTCCGTAAACTTTGACTCAATCACAAAAAGTGACAGAGGTCTCACTGCATATGTACGTTGTCAAGTCCTTCATGACATCCCACTTGGTTCTCTTTTAACGCAAACGGCCCTCGCATACAGGGACCTCGAGCTCGCGCACAGATGGGTGCAGATGGCTTGCCGGATTTTCCGCAGGCCAATTTCCCTGGAGCTATAGATCATGAGGACGAGAGGGGATCTCCTGTTGGGAATTGGGTTCCGAGCCGCGTTGCGAACCAGCCACCCCAGTCGAATCCTTCGCCTTCTGCCAGTGGATTTTGTTGGGGCTGTACGCATGCCACTGATCTCAAGGGTTGAGTGACGCGCAAAGATCGCATATGATTGCACCATGATTGGAGCGTGTACCCCGTTTTGTATATGTGTCGATTATGTACTACTAGTACGTAGTACTCTGAATTGATCGTCACATTTGAAATTGATCGAGATAACATGTCCCAACATGTCCTGCTTTGGACGAGGGGATGTCAACCAGAGCTCTACTATGATAGGAGTTTCTAATGTTGTTCAAGATTGGAGCCAAACCTCCTCCGATGCGTTACTTCGCCATCATTAAAAGTGAATGAGATCATTCTACTTTCGCAAAACGTCGTCGATTAGCCAAGTCATCGTTAAAAGTGCCAACCAACTCTGGACCTTCAAGTTCCATATATCATCAAAGCAATCCTTGGACGTAGTTATCACCAATCACCAGAGTGGGGCCTTTCTCTTGCCATATTTCCCGTCGTTTCTAACTCTTCTCTCCACCTCGAAATGACCAAACAACGAGATTCAAGGCATCTCCCGCCCGTTGAGAGGAAACTCGCGCAAAAGTTGTTAATTAATCCAAATATCATTAGACACGATAAATCGTTACAAGCTCATAAGGTAGGCGCGAGTACTTAATCTACGAGTGTACAACTTAGAGATTGACGTTGATGGGGGTGCATCCAAGAGCGACGAGGCCATTCTAGAGGAGGTGGTTAGTCATCTGGAAAATTGGTTCTGGAGCGCGAAGGGACATACGAAGTTGTTGTTCTCGCAGCACACTGTCTGCTGGTTGCAGGACACGCCAGAGATGGCCAGAACGGAGATGGGTGTGCAGGTCACTAAGAAGAAAGGTCACGTTAAGAACAACGACGATAAATTGCAATGAATGGATGGGAAACTTACATCCAACCTGGGCGGTCACATCCTCAACGGCAACGCCGAGAAGGGAGTGGACGATCTCAGCAACTCCGGAAGACTTGGCCTGTTCGATAAAGGTGTCAGTCAGTAAGAGGGAAAATGACGAAGGTAAATAGACGACTAACATCCTGGACACTGTTGCAGCATTGCTGCTTTTCCGTCGAGCAAGAGGTTTGAGCAACGGCGAACAAGGGAAGGGCAAGGAGGATGGCAGCTGAGAGACGAGCGAACATGGTGACTGGAGGTTGAGTGTTTGGAGTGTGTAAGTTGCTGATATGACCTTTGTCGTATTTCGACGAGTCCTTTATAGGACTTCCCGTGCCCAGATTGGGCTAAAGTACTTCGCTAAACATCTGTCAGAAATTTAAATATCAACGTCAAATTAACGCTGAAAGCTGGTGTAAAGCGAGTAGTATGTCTTGGTGCCTTACCGTCACCGAGTCTCCTTCAATTCATTTATGTACTTATGTGCTTCTAGAGTTTTGATGGAGGCGACCCTGTACTCGTAATTCGTGCCACCTTTGATTACACCTTTAATGTTCTCCTCTGTCCCACTAACGCGTGTCGAGGAAAGAAGTGAGAGGTAGACTCACCGACACAGATGCCAACAAGAGTCTTTTACTTGGAAATGAGAAGGAGAACATTGTCGTCCACAAGTAACGGAAGCGAATTGTGAGCTCGCTGATCAAACATAAGCTGAAGCTGCGACGTTTTTCGAATGACCGAAATTGATATTGAACGGCTACTTATGTCCATAGCTATGGAACAAGCTCCTAACTCGATCTAGTCAACTCAAATTCAGGCTCGACGGCTCGACGGCACTTACTCAATAATTGGACTCGGATTTGGACGAATTCTTCCGAGACAGGTGTTCCTGCACAGTTGGCCACAAACAATGGATAATGTAGAAGACGTTTCATTGTGTTCATCGTATTTCTACAGAAATTATATGACAGCGGCATAAACTATCAGTAAAATAAAACACCTGGAAGGTCGACACAGCCTGATCTTGAGATTCAACTCCACCAGCGTTAACGACTCCTTGGATGACAGTATTGTGGAATCTGCAAAGGTTCAGCATGGGGGACCCTATGGTAACCAAACCTAAACTTACTCTGGGGCGGTACCGCCGTACGATATCGGTAGCAAACCAGTGGTGCTGTGGTCGCTCATGTCGTAGTCTTCGTTCTCGTGAGCACTAGGAGCATGGAATTGTTCTACCTTCTTGGAGGGGGAGAACAATGAGTTGAAGTTCCTTCGAACCGCACGTGAGATTGACATCCGAACGGGATTTGGAAAGGAAAGCCGTACCAGCTAGTATTTCGTATTCTATAGCTTCGCCACGTTCGTAAACGTCGCCTATTGGTAAGATCAGTCGAGCTCGAAAGAACGAAGCATGTTGTGTATACCATTGATAGCGGATGAACCACTGGATACTCGTTTCAGGACACACCACAGTAGAAGACAGATGAGACTGACCCAAGAACTTTAGCACGAGGTCCTGGTGACAAAACACGATTATTTGCATCGTAGTTTGGTTCGGTAGGGAAGGCCCAGTCGATATCGGTGCCCCATGCAGCACCGACGAGGCTGATATCGCTGATGTCGACACTAACGAAACGAAGAGAAACATGATCAAGAGAGGTACGAAAACAAAGACTGTGTAACGTACTTTCCGAGACCAATCCCACCAGCTTCAATAACGAGGAGTGATACGTTAGGATCCTCAGTCAAGCGGTTGACAAGTACAAGTCCTAGAATAAAGATAAAGATATTGAAGATGAGGA
>JABAJW010000234.1:0-10327 GCA_018855395.1 Arthromyces matolae | reverse complement strand
GTAGATCAAGTCGCGCGACATTGGTTATATACACAAGGATCAACACGTGTGCGACGTGATCGTGCGCAATGCGACGTAAGTATAGGACATGGTAGACCTCGGACATGCCGCGTGACACGACGGCCCATACCCTCAAGTATTCAAGATGATGGTCCTTGGGATAGAAGTTCCTGAGTAGATATCTGGCACAGGGTGAAAATTTTAGATCCCAGTTTGCGTAAGGATTGTCTATCATGGGATGATATTCGGCACAATGGCTGCATTTATTGTTGGAACAGATATTACCGTCCTCACCAGGCTGCGACTGGATTTCGAGTTCGGTTGAGAGAAGTTTGTGGCCCACCAATTTGAAATCAATGACACGAATTTTTTCGCCTGCCAAAGCATCAGCATCGTCGGAATCGTCGCCTATTATAAGCAAAAAATGCGAAGAATTGACAGGATTGCATTTTAACCTGAAGCGCATGGGATTTGCTCCAACTTCAATCTTGGAATGCGCTATAACGTCGGATAGTGACGCATCATGCCCAATATTTCTCACGATGAGCATGAAAACGTTGCCAGTGTCATACAGAGCGACGACGCAGGCGTCGTCCGCACTAAAATCGATGGCTTTGATTTGCCATTCTGACTTCCCCGGATCCGAGATGCCATCCATCAATCGAAAGCGAGTTTGTTTATTCTCTTCAAGTTGAGGGACTGCGCCATGGGAGTCATGACCAAACACGAGGAACACTTCATCGTCTGTGGCGCAATACCTCCCTTTGGTACTCTTCCAGGTGATAGTTTCGAGCGGTGCATCCACAGTAGAGGTCGAGGTTGCAATAACGTGCTGCGGCAGTGACTCGGATCCCAATGCCCATTTTTTTAAATGAACAGAAGTCTTTTCAATTCTATGTGTGTATAGTTTCAGGCTCAGTTTCGGGAATATTGACTATGTAAGGATACAAACGTACTGTGCCTTGAAATGAATCACAGTAACGATCTTCTCTTTTGGATCGAAATCAATAATTTCTTCTTGATTATAAGGGCTCCGATGCCAATGTGCTTCCTCTTCCTCTGCGGACCACTGTAGGTTGAGGGGTCGTTGTTTCAGAACACCGTCAACGACTACAATGACCATTTCGGGGTTATTGTGCGCTGGAGGAATAAGACAGATTGAAGGGGATGCATCGCTCCACTCCTTGACATGGTGGGCGAATGATGCAATATAGCGTCCTTCGGGATCTTTGGTTAGTTTCCATAGTTCAATGTTTGTAAGAGGTAGTCGGTGATCCTTAGCACCACATGGCTTTACGCGCGCCACAATGGTTTCCTCATCATCAGAAAATTCGATTGGCACACTCTCCATCTTTTCAATATGAAGGGCGCTTTTAAGGTCGATAATACGTTTGCCATCGGCAATGAAGCAGACAAGTTGACCGCTGCATCGTGTGCACCATTCATCGGCATCCAAGGCATTGCACTCATCAGCCAGCTTCGTTGGTTGCGATAGCAGAACGATTTTCTGACCAGTAGAGCTTACAGTGAGAGGGTAAAGGGATGCAACACCCGGGAATTCATGCTGAAGGATGCATGTTCCGGTTTGCGTCTCATACATGCAAAGTAGGTTTCCGCTTCCCCCAGTAGAGACAGCAAGTTTTCCATCGCCGCTGAAGAAATAGATGCCAAACTGGTTTGCGGGTTGATATAGCAGAGGTGGTACTCCTGAAAGCCATGTCAGCGTCTTAAGATTCCAAATGCCATATGGTGTAATAAGCAAATTATCTCCAATGAAGGCAAGATGACTCTTGATATTGCTGGGGCCCTGGAATAGGGCGACTTTGTATCTTTCAGAAAGAATTAAATCTGGTCGTGCCTCCACAGTAGCATCGGTGGATGCAGCAGAAGAAGGCTGAAGCAGCCTCCAAACAACAAGGTGTACTTGATGAGGACGGTGTGGATCCTCGATAAAATGATCTGTATTAAAAATGGCTGCGACAAACTGAGAAGACGGGCTGGCAGCAGCAGCATGGAGGTCGTAAAACGGGACATTTTTAAGATATCCAGATCTCATGGTTTTACCAGATTTCATCGAATGAATCTTCAAGCATATGGTGCCAAAGCGTTCAATGCCAAGGAGGAGATCGTTGTCAGCGTTGCAGTGAATCCACGTAAACTCGGGAAAAGGATGAGCTGCTCCAGGAGGGGTTTCGATCATCACTCCATGGTTAACTTGCCATGTTCTAGGAACTGTATAGCCTGTACCGCCGGTCATGACCATTGGCCAGCATTTCCTGATCAGTTCTGACCGCAATGATAATGCCCCTCGATAGAGAGTTATTAGAGTAACGGTGTCATCAGCCCACGCAGTAATCACAGAATTTTTCGTGCTTCTCTTGGCCTGGGTCCATTGTGCGAGTGTGTAAACGACGGCGTCGATACTCAAATGGTCAACGGCATGCACAAACCACACGCAGAGAGCAGGGCTGGAATTAAAGGATGTGATGGCGCGCGTCAGGGAGTCAGGAATGAGGGGGTCGCCATCATTCGTCGAAAGGCCACGGAGAATAAAATCAGGCCAATAAATGACACAAAATTGGAACAAGGGAAAGTGTTCCAAAAATTCCGCCTCCTCTGACTCACTTGCTATGTATGACTGATAATTTGGCAACAATGTCAGATATTTGTGGGAATGGAGTTTCGGCGCAAGAAGATACTGTAAACAGAGTGAAGCGAGTTGAAACTCAGCATTTTGAATAGCTTCAACGAACTCTTTCACGGTTTCCGGCAACGCCGCGCCGCCACTGGGTCCACTAAATTCACGTTTGAAGAATTGGGTCGTTGACAAGTGGACAAGGCGGAAGGAATTCCCATCATATGTTACAAGATTTCCGCAGGCTCTGACTATATCTTCCTCGGACCAGACGCTGCTCGTTTTGTCGGCTCTATCATACAATGAAGCATTGGCGGTTGAAGAATCCGATAGATCAAGTGCATCACGTAGTTCATGAAAGGTCATTGGCCGTGGGCTGTGGAGCAGCCATTTAAGTACGGAGACGCTGAGACCATTGGCGAGACTATCGTCCTGGATAATTCCTTGGCAGATGCGCACATACATGGCATCAAGACCTCTTGGAAGGCGACCAAGAAGTTTCTGGAGCAAACGGAGGTTTCCTTGCCGTTCGACCTCTTTACACATAAAGAAAGCCCAGAGAAACATTCCCCGATGATTTGAATCGTTCCCAATTTCATCTATCAAATGATCCCGAAGGACTTCTTGGCCCCTCAAGCGCGGAACGTTGGAAATGGTGTGCCGCACAAATGCCTGAATGTCGCCACGTACATCCTTCTCGGTAATCTCCAGTTTATTGAGCGATGGAACCGATTGTGGAAGGAAAAGGTCATCCAATGCCGACTTGCGACCAATCATAAGGATCCGGATTCGGTCCAGGTGCTTTTGAGCCAGATTCAGAAGGTCTGAGATGAGCGATGATGGTGACCGGCATTCATCCATGGCATCCATGATAAAGGTAATGGGCTGCGACGTTGGCGACTGCTGGGAAAGGGATGGCGCCAGTGTATCGATCGATCGGCAGAAGAGGGCCCAGAGGTCCTGGTACTCGATGTTTACTGCATGGTCGATGGACGCTTGCTCCATATCACCCTCCAATTGTACCAGAACCGTGTTTGGTTTACGGCGCAAATAATCGTAGAGTTGGTCGATGAACGAGCGGATGGCAGACTCGGGCGTGCGCTTATGGGCCTCGGAGTCTTTGAAATAATGATAAAGAAGAAGGTCCGTGCCATGAACTGTCTGCATGTCGTTGATGATCCAGGAACTTAGCACAGTCTTCCCAGAGCCCGGGATGCCATGAATGTACAGAAAAGGGCTGGAGGACATGACAAAATCGACGTATGGTTGTTTCTCCAAAATCCATTTACATGATTCTGGGGATCGAAGTTTGGTGGCGGCGCGGAAGTCGTGTAGATAATGGGGCGCGTTAACCCACTGTTTAAGATTCTTCTGGCGCTCTTTCCGTTGGTCAGAATTGATATTGGCCTGAAACGAGGATGTTTCTGCATTGTGTTCAGCACTGGCAGCTTTATGCAGCATGTCCCTCTGCGCTATAATTTCAGCCTTCATCGCTTCAAATGCTTTCTGAATGGAGCTGGCGTTAACAAAAGTTTTGACATGGCCTATGACACCTTTATCTGTAGAGCGTGAGCTTGCTTGTTTTTATCAACAATGATGGTCTCTCTTACCTCCAGTCTGTGCATGGTAATATTCGACGGCCTTGACCCAGAAGTTCAAGATGGCAACACAGAGACGATCCGCTGCTGATTGCACAAGGGGTGAAGAGGCAAACGGTCGATTGTGCAAATCGATATACCCCACTTCATTCGCAAGGCTCTCGAAGAATCCCAACACTTCATCAAAAGCTTTTGCGTTATTCTTGACCATCTGAATGCTCAAGATATTTAATAGGCCAGAAGAAACAGAGGGAATTCCTCCACCTCAAGCACAAAGCTGATGCTCCCCCAGATCAGGTCTCCTGCTCCATGATGCAGCTTGGCACCGCCCTCCAGTAGCTTCTCGAACGGTGCCAGTGACATGGCCTTCCTGCCCACATTCCGAAGTGCCAACGAAACCTTCTGGTTGCCGGCGCGTTGAAGCTCGCCAGCCAACCCGTTCGTCATTGCCACTAGAGCACTCAGCTTGTCAACTTGACGAAGTCGTAAACGTTCCTCGGCACTCAAGTGTCGACTGTATACTGTCTTCGCTCGGTCCAATACTTCCGACACCTTTGCAGAGTCAAGAGACATGATGGATTAAGGAAGGGTTGCACATCGATCACGGTATTGGCACACAACACAGAGCCAAACAGAAACTACAGCATATGGTATAAAAAGACGTCGGTCCGACAACCACGTAAGTTCTATCCAAGCACTGCCTAGAGAACGGCAAAAGGTCGTTACAATGATGTAATGAAGCGTGTCAGCGTGGCGAAAGGACGTCGTGAATCCAAAACTTCCTTCAGCCTGATTGCATCGGGTTTTCTGTGCAGTGAACTATAAACACTGAAATCTCTAGCCATAGAATAGAAGTACAGACCTCTGAACTCTCACAGAAGGTGACTTCTTGTTCAAACCGAGGGTTTCAATTAACCCCACAGCGAATCGGATTGTTCTACTCGACCATCTGCAAGCACCTCGATTAACCATTAGTATCGAAACCAGAAAAGTAGAAGGGTGCACACACATGTACATCATACATGAAACAACACTTCTTGATGCATTGAGGAAATTTTCTTCTTCCTCAGGCTCCTCTGATAGATCTGGAAGGACAGTTTTCTCGCAAATTTTCGGGAAAGTGGAAACCTTGACAGGTTATTGGTCGCTATCTTGGCGTCCACCTCCACCCTCCGGACCAGGAGGATTAAGAGGGCCCTAAGCGGTATGTGTGTGTGCTTGGAACGTGCTGCCGTAGCAGCCAGATAATGAATATGTTCCTCCTCCCATCACACCAACCAACATGGTTAGGTTCACAGTCATCGATTGATCTAGCTGTCGGCCCAGATTTTGACTGGCGAGCGTGGGCTGAGTGTAAGTGACGTCGGGTGGAAAGTGGTGCAGAAACGATGAGGACCACTGAAGTTGTCGAAAACGTGCGTTCAACGCAAGTACGTGTAAAGGGGTTACGGATCTTGATTTGGTATGATAAAAATACGAGGAGAATTGGTTCATGAAAGTCGTGAACTCGGCCCGACTATGAACAAATTCAATTAAAGTGATGGAAAGGATATCCGTGGACATACCCAAGGTAAGATTCCCAATCACGATCGATTTGAGCTCAGTCCTCGACACGGAGTGACCGCAGTCTAACTTTTGGCACTAGATAATTAAAAGGATTGGCCATGTAATCCGAGAGCCGTCGAGGTCAGGCTCAGGAAGTCAATAATACGTAGGACAGAAAGTCCGAGCCGGCGAAAACAATCTGTCTCTTGAACTCTTCAAAGTCGTGCTTCAAGTTAGTCGATTACGGAGAACCCTATTTGAGCTGGCATACCTGGCTTTCGAACACATTCCCAGAGCGCGCTCCAAATTTCCTCAATCCATCCGACCATCGTCCCAAGAACTGGCGTGTTTCAAGTCACGCCGTATTGTCCGTCTCTATTAGATGCTGAGAAGATAGCATACCGGTTGTGGTAACAGGTCATTGTTGCGTCAAGAAGCGGAGACAGCTAAGTAAAGCGTGGGACGTGATAAGTGCTATAGGTGAACAAGGTGCCTGTCAGTTGAAATCATTCATTCAAAACTCAACGCACACTGACCTAGTACCGGTCCTTCTAGACCGACAGAACTGAAAAGCCAGAGAGCTTGTGTCGCACCTCTACTTCCACATAGCCTCCTCTATTCAAACCAATAACTTTCGAGCCCGATACTGGTTGTTGACAGATATTTCGTCGTCAGCTCGTCTTTTGAGGATTATTTCTAGAATTGAGGTCTAAAATCTCTATGTACCAAGTAAGGCCCAGTACGTGCGATAAGTCAGGAATCATGCCAACCTAGGCACCACGCGAAACCATTGCAAGTTGGCCAGGTTACAGCCGTAGTGGCAGGAACAAGTGGAAGAAGAGTGACACAGCCACACACTGGAAAACCTGAACCATCACTAAATCGGTTCTATCTACAGATTGCTTTTCAAATTTCATGGTTTAACGTTTATGCTCGAGCCGACGCTTTCTCGAGAGGCCGTGTCCATTCTCGAGTGGATGGGCGAGTTCGATATCTATCTCTTCGCTTGAATCCCTTGGCTGGGGGAAGACAATGCTGCTCTTGCGATCACTATTTCTGGGTTGAAGATATCATCTCATCTCTTCATTAATCCTGTAGATGTGATTAGGTGATTTTTGTTTCCATTATTCGACAAATTACAGAAACCGATAATTCACTGAAGGGTAGACCAGATACTACGACAGAGGCGGCGGAGAAAACGAACAAGCCGCCAACCCCAAGTAGGGTCACAGAATTTTCGAAGCAAACGAAGGTGCAGGGGGAGTGGTGCTTCGCGATATGCCGCCCACTTCTGGACGAAACCTGGAGGTAAGTCTTTCCATCGATCAAAGTCACTATGCAGTTTTGAATAGTCTCGCGTTATACCCCATATCACAGCATCTTGTGAAACGGTACCCGGATCTACGTGTTCGTCAAGGAACGTTAGCGCTTCAGACGCGGTAAAACGTCGTGAAATATCCCAATCTGTCATTTTGTCAAGAAAGGGAGCTAACATTGGAGCAACGGGGATGAAATGCTGACAAATTAACACAATGAGCGGGAGAGAGAGAGAGTTGATGTATTGAAGGTTTTGAGCCTTACCTGAAACTTTCTGCAGAATAGAATGCCTAAGATTGCCACGTCGTAGGCAAAGGGGTCGTAGTCAAGCTCACCCTGGTGAGTATCATAAGGCCGCAGTTCCGGCCAAATCCCGAAGGAAAATTCGCTAGGTAGACGGCATGCCTTGATGGGTATGTTGCGTGGAAACATGTGGGCATGGCTGAAATCGAAGAGGGCATATGTCAATTTTCCTTCAGTGCGCAACGATTCGCGACGGTCGTTGAGCCCGTCGTTATTATATGACGCCGTATGATTCACCAAGATATTCTCCAATCTGATGTCCTAATGCAGGCATACATATGAGAAAAGAGGAGATACTCGATATATCGTAGACTTACTCCATGACTTATTCGGTGCTCGTGAAGAAATGATAATCCCTGAAACATGATAAATTTAGGTTACACACAAAAGGAAACGTGTGAATTACCTTTAATATACAACGAAAAAAGTGGAAAACTTCCTTCATGTTTCTAAAAGAGGGGTCAATAGGCTCATCGCCCCATCTGCAAAGTAAGCTTTAACACATATACGAAAGAAGATTATAAAGCCACACCGAGGTGTAATAGCCAGCCAGTGACCTTCACAGGCGAGGATATCGAGTACGGGAAGGATATTCCGGAATTCATCAACGGATTTTGGGACGCATTCCTGGCGTATATATTCGAGTATCTCCTTCTCCTTGCTGTCACGTAGGATAGCCTTGATAACAACATGTCTACCGGATGTATCCTGAGCGTAACCGATGATTCCCTGAAGGACTGATAGGTAAGTAGGCAATGAAGATGATCATTGTGAGCTACGCACCCGTGGACCTGTTTTTGCTGAAAAGTTTGGTGTGGGATTTATGTCGATTCTGCTTGGTGGATCGTGAAACGCATAAGGGAATTTGCTCGGTTGTTGGACGAAGTTTTCAGGGGATACGATGGCGGAAGGGAAGCCTGAAGAATAAGACCGATTCTCATAGAGTTTATAATTTTTTCCTACGAGCCATTCTCGCAGACGTGGAGAGTCCCACCATCGGCGTCGTCGATAAACCAGGTCTTCGTAGGCATCATCGAAGTAGTCCAGGTTAGTTCGTAGTACAGAGTCAAGGTCATCTTCTGGCATGACGCTGCATAGGGATGCCCGGCATAAATAGACTGAGGAAGAGAGGGGGAAATCTGTTCTTCGCCGGCAAGCTACGCTATGAGCTAAGAGGCGGGCAGTACCGTGCAGAGGAATAAGGTAGAAAGTGTTAGTCTCCAACAAAATCAGAACGACTTCAACGAGAACCGGCAATTTCCAACGATCCAAACGTGACTGTGGGAACTATTTTCATCATTGACATAAATTGAATTTTACAATTGTTCAATTTGAATTTCAAATTTGACCTGCGGTATCTCGCATGCACACGGATTGTGGCCGCCAATGACTCACTATACTGTGGCCCTGGGTGCATCCAAGGTGCATCGGGAGCGCAACTGTACTTGGTCCTACGCAGAAAAGCATGTGCCCTTCTAATGTGGAATCGGCATTTTCAATCTGACGTATGCCCACCACAAGATCTGACCAGTCTGGACAAAAGCACCAGCCCAGCGAATGGCATAATTGATACATGGAGTATAGGAAATCGAATTGGGATGGCGTGGAGGAGAATTTGATCGGTTTCGCGAGTCGACCAGCTGTTGCTGTTCAGAGGCTTCAGTCAATGGCGTGCCTGGTGAAAGCGAGAATACCCTCGGACGGTATACGAAGAGTTCGTTTCCTAATCATGGTCGACAAGAACTTGAAGGCTAAATTCGAGACGCGCGCTACAAGACAGCAATAGAAAAACGCGTCGACTACAATTGTAGTCTGCTCATCATCCTCGACCGCCCTATGTTTGTTGGTGGGCTTGGCCCGTTCCTTGGCTGCGATCTTCAATAGGTGACGAATGGTGAGCCTTGTAGGGAGCTCCTATAGGATGAAATCACATTGATCATGTTAGTGGAGTTTCTCGTATCGAGATTGACGACGCACCAGAATAGATGATGCTTCGACAGACAGCTGCAATTTATCTAGTGTGAGAGAGGCCGAGGCCTATACTTGGCCGTAATCAAAGTTAACGATGTCCACCCTCGACATCAACAGGGAGAATTCCGTCTTCAAGCTGAATTATCTGGTTGGGATTTGCAGTTGACGACATGAGCGCAGATTTTGCCGGTGCGAGGAAGGCAGGGCATGGCTGGCGGAAACATCGATGGCCTCTGGATTGACATGTCGCGGTAGCGACCAGTACTTATTTCTTAACCACTTGGCTGAGTACCTCTCTCGAGTTCTTGGTGTCAAATGAGAAGCAGACTTTAGCGTCTTAACGTAACGTAAGTATCGTCGAATGAACGTCGTCATCACGACATCAGTTTGGTACATAGAATTGGAGTTTTTCCGCGCCTCGGGGTGGTAAGGTGGGAGATCTTCGAGAAAGAAGTCCCAGGTCTCGGAACAAAGTAAAGCGAAAGACGATTATTGGTTTCTTTGAACTATTGAACACCGTGATAACGGTTGGTTTTTGCGAAGAGGTCAATGTGGGTCTCCGTAGTGTCGCTGGAAGACACCGTTCAATACTGGGCAGATATAATTCAACCCGATTTTGAATAAGGTGGGCCTGAACAGCGAAGGACGTACTAGTTCATGTAAGGTTGACCAAGAAGTTCTTCGGTTCCATGAGAGCATCATTCCAAGAACTTCGTGCTTCTGGTTACTGCCGTGACTCCTGTCGCTGTCGTTTAGAGGAAACAACATACGAATTGGATTGGTGTCTCAATGATATCAGAACCTTATACAACAGTGTCAGAGTCAGTGGTATTTTCTCATTACCGCTCACCAAGCTAATTTTAGCGTTGAATGATATCTCCATGTTGAAGCGCGCCGTTTTCAATTTTGTTTCCAAGTTCAACGTCAGGGAACTAGTGTTGCGCATCTCTACATCCAC
>JABAJW010000232.1:0-10373 GCA_018855395.1 Arthromyces matolae | reverse complement strand
CGGAAACGGGAGTAAATTACATACATATGTTCGATGATCGCAACAAAGGGAAATGTGCCTTAAAGGGGGAGAGGCTTAACCATCAACCACCACCATCGAGTGGCGGTGCCCGGTCTAAAAAACCGAGCACGCTGCCCGTCTTAAGTGACGGACAGTGTATATACAACTAATACCTAACCAGTATACGACAAGCCTCCCCCCCATCTAAGAAGAAACATAGTAGACACTACTATATACGAGACCACACTTAGGATAGTCACCGATAACAGTGTGACCCAGGAAACCAACACCAACATCCAACGAAAACTAATACGGAAAAACAAGCAAAAGGGTGAACGCACAACGGTAGCCCGAAAGCTACACACACATCACTCTGAAGTCTTCAGAGTGAAATCTCCACAACCACAAAACGAACTGTCGACCTATACAAGACGAACTGTCGACTTCTACAAGACTCAAAGCGCAGTAAAACCGTGGGAAACGAACGTGTAGCGAGATCAACAAACGAACGAATACAGTTAAGGAGCCTAGATCATGCCGTAAACCCCCGCCAACCCCCTAAAGCCTGAAAAGTAGACTGCCATCTACTTTAAAGGAAAAACGAATGTACGAATACTAATCCACAAGACACCTCTAACTAAACCCCAATATTTTCAAAGAAACCCACGCCATCCCTCCCACGCTCTTTCCCATAAAAACGCCTAAACGAAAAGAACGAACTCTTCAGCTAATTGTCTTGGACAAAATAATGCCCCCCACCGCACGCACACTCATACAACCAAATCTACGCCCTGTCGACAGGTTCAGAGAAGACCTGCTTGTACGTAGGCCAAGCACTCACAGACAGAACCCCAACACATACCCACCGACAATATCCCCCCCAGCGTACGCATCCAATACACGCCATATCACAGCGATAGCAATGTGGGCCCAATCTGCTCGCAGCATAAGAGACGGCAGAGAAGAATGGGCAGTATATTATACGACACAACCAATACGCATCGAACCACTCGAAGAAGGAGACGATAATGTCCTCAGAACAGGGGACATTTTCGACATCATGCTCTTTGACAGAGGAGGCAACATGTACGACTACATGTCCCTCTGCACAGAACTCCTAGAAGAACCTGACTCCCCTTTCTCAATCACATTACAAACCCGTGACGCGGGAAACACCGAAATCAGACTCCGCATCCCGATAGCGTGTGTCACGATGTCACTCAATACCCTCCTCACGCACCTGAACGGCTGCGAGGACGATGGGGAAGTAGACATCTTCCCAACCCTCCTCGTCACAGAAGGACTCCCAAGACCGCATGAAAGCGAACCTAGATTCGTAAGCCAGGAAGACAGGGACAGAATAGATCCAGACGGGAGGCTGGCGAATTACGCGCTAATTCTACCCCTCTAATAAATACTGCTACCTTCACGAACTAAAAGGTAGCCTTGTAAATAACGATAATGACCCCAATAAAACAAAGGACATACAACCTACAGTAGAAAAGGACCTCAAACGAAAACGATGCAAAGTAAAGTCGCATAAACAAAGTGTACAAACAGACAAAACGAGCATCGGAGTTACCACATTAGGTCTCCAATATGCTCCATCACAAAGCCAACACCCACACCAACCAAATTTCAATAGCAGAACCATAGAAGCACGACACGAGCTAACACAATGAGACTAAATCCCACACGGAAAAGCTACCTATTACATGTACGGACGGCAACGTCAAGCGGAAATCCGAGCATATAAATCTTGGAGCGAACGGTTATTGAAACCTAACTATAACCATGGTTAACCCCCCGTCTACGAACTCCCCCAAAGGAACGTACGCCCAAATCACTGCATCCCCTAAGCCACGAGCCAGCACCAATATGCCACTCCGCGGTGTTGTCATAAAGGCCAGAGGTGAAGCGAAGAAGGCACCTAACGAAAGTAAGGAGGATGGAGACATCAGGTAGCCCCAACCCTCGAATAAGATATACACCACTAAATCCTCGTAAAGCCCCAAATTCGTGACCACAGCGGCTGCCTCTAAGAAGGTCCCAGAGCCAGTCCAAGCGAACCAAGACACCGGAGAGCAAAAGACCAAAACGAGCGTACACAACGAGGTAGACGCGACCAAGCAACAAACCCTCGTTGATTACGCCGACGAGTCCAGGTTAGTAGGATAAAGCAGATACCAAGCGCCCAAACTAACGAAGACCCAGCCCACTTAGAGCTAGTATTGTACCAGCCGAACCGAGTACAACCTTGATCTCCCCCATGGGCAGCCCTAGCAATCGCTACAGCAACACGGAGCTACCAACTCTACCAGAACCTAAGTCGAGAAGAAACCACCGTAAAGAAAAGAAAGAAGCGAGGAAACCGTCGCCATCTAGCATCGTAGCACCTAAGATGTCCCCACACGCCGACGACAAACCTAACACTAAAGGCCCAGCACAAGAAACCACCTCAGTCCCCACTAGCACGTCTAGCAAGGACGAAGATGACCAGCTGACCCCGAAAGCAACTACTGCAGGAGTCCAAGCCACGCTCAACCCCCAGACTCCTCTCTCGAAGAATAACCCAACGTCCACCAACGTTCCTGCCCCCTCCCCACCACGTATTCCTTACCTGGCCAAAGGGAAAGGAAGGGAGTCTACACAGACCAACGACATACCTCATACCCTCCTACTAGCACAACCGTCTAGCGAGATGAACCCCCAGCTGAAACGGAAGTTCGAAGATACACCAACCAAGAACAAACCTCCAACGAGAACAGCAGAGTTCCAAACCCCTAGACGACAGACCTTGAACAAAGAGGAACATGTCACCCAAGCGGGAAACACGGTCGACGCCTTCACACACCCCAGCGCGAGGGGACCGGTATACGCAGATGACCCTGAGCCTGGCGTCCTCCCCGACCCAGCATACTTCACGGAGACCCCTCCCTTCCTCCGGTACCCTCAGGACGAACACCTGAAAAAGCTAGCCACTTTGATGTCGAACAAGGACACCTTCGAAGGCGACGACTTCGAACTCAGGAAGGAAGGGATACGCCTACAAGAGCTAGCGAGGACAGCAGGAGCGAGCCTGTACGCACAGGGGGACATGGGTAGCGACGACATGCTAGTCGACGACCTCGTAGGTCCAGCACATCCCGGCCCCCAACGAGAATCTATGAATCCACCTCGCGGGGAACAAGAACCTATCTTCGCACCGTCCCCCACCCCCCTACCAAGGCAGAGACGCCCTGTCCTCCCAAGCCTGTCGAGGCCTCACTCCTCGCAAGGTATCCCAGTCAGACACCTGTTCACTAACGAGTACCAATCACATTACACGCGCTCACTGGATACCAGATCCCCTGAAGGAACCAGAACCTCTAACGACTTTGATCAGAATGCGTCGGAGGCATCGTACGACTCAGGAATGATATCCCCCCTCCTCAGTGGAGAGTACCCGGGTGTCTTCCAAGACGATTTCGAGATGAGATCTGACTCCCCAGCCCCTCCATACCGAGGCGAGCCTACCGAGGACAACTCTCCCTACCACTCAACGCTACAACTCCCACCTCAATCCCCTCAGACAGCAGCAGGGACCGCAGGAGTAAACGACCCACTACGAGTCTGGTCACCAACTGAGAACCCCAACGAGGTCATTAATATCCGAAACATTACCATGACAGCGAGACCCCACAACGGCTGGCCAGAGATCCTCATCAAATATCTACCCCGACACGACCTCAACGAAAAATCCTTAGCCATAGTGGAAAAGGCCTCCGCCCCGGGAACATGCTGGGTAGGGATGATGAAGTATAGCTACGAGAAGATGTCTAGACTATCCACGATCGACAGGATCAAACGAACGATCGCGGACCTCGTAACCCTCCAGCCTGGGCAAACTATCGGTGTCTCCCGCATGTACACTAAAAGCGAACCATCCTCGTACGGTAGCAGGTTTCCTCCCCCTCATTTCGCACTCATCAATGGTCTCAATGTGGACCAGAAAGAATACCTCGTGAGCAAAGCCGCCTTCATTATCGACAAGGACTTCAGCTTCTTCGTGTACCCGATGGAAGTGAACGAGAACCGTTACATAGGGCTCATCGCTGGCCTATACTACATGAAGGAGGACGCAGGAACGGTTACTGAACTCGTTAAACAGACCATTATGAGCCACGGCGAGCTCGAGACCATCATGGCATCCGGTAACCCAAACCACACCCCAGCCGACTTCACCAACCTCGTTAATAATATCTCCGTGACCTTTACCAGCATAGGTAAAGAAACAGACGCGAACCACATCCGAGGCTGGAACGTCTCCCTTCCCCGCCACTCGATGAACGACAGTACTATTAAGGAACTCAACAAAGCTATGCGCCGCATCCAGTTCTCGATCCTTGGTTTTGGCGAAGGCATCTTTATGCTCAAAGAAATCACCCCTGCATGCGACGGTTGCAAGAGCCTCGGCCACGAATGGACGAAATGCCCGTACCCTGAGCTGCCAGGGTGGCGAGGCCCCGAACCTGCCGTGGCAAAGACTGAGACGAACGCCGCCCAGAACCACTACACCTGGCTCGACACGGATGACGAGGACACGACCCAGAACTCCCACAGACCATCAGGTAGCAACCAAAGAGGCCGCGCCGCCCCCAGGAGGGGTGGACAGCACAGAGGTCGTGGACATGCCAGGGGAAATGGAAGAGGTTCCCGACGCCCTTAAACTCATCCAACACATACACATACATACATGATACATCTATCACACAGCTTACGATACAGTAGATCTGTATCAACTTAACGCGAATCATACAGGTTTTGAACTGCGTAAATCGGAGCGAATATAAGTGATCCGCAACCAGAATAAGTAACCCTCCTAAACCGATAACCCACAATACGTATCCCAAAAACCGCAGGCCCACGGACAAGGGCTATACTTGGAGCCTGGTCAACCCAAGTATCATCAAGACCAACCCCGCGGTCCCCGGGTAAAGGGCCACCCTGGGCAGAGCCTAGTCAGCCACCCAGCTTTAACGAAGACTACGCAATATCAACTAACAGAATTAACTCACACAGGTAGACAAACATCGGTTAATGGAAACCACTCTGTAGAAGCTGGTGGAGCAGTAGAGCCAGCCGTCACTCAGCCCCAACATACCAGCGACTACGAGGCCGGAGACGGAGCGCACACTGACCCGAGAGGGTCGGAGACAACGAATAGCCCCTCACTAACAAATGAGGGACGGGTACACAGCCCCGTGGAGGTCAACGAAACCCCCATACCCCCTCTAACACAGGGGAAGACACAAAAGAAAAAAGGAAAATCCCGCAAGGGACTATTACGATTAGGAAGTATTAACATCAAAGGTGGTGGGACCCTAGCAACAAAGGAAAAGTGGTATCACATCAGCCAAATGATGAGGACGTACAAGCTAGACATACTAGCAGTCCAAGAGACACACCTCACAGAGCAAATTCTGAACGACATCCAGAACCTATTCGAAAAACAGCTATATATAATAGCCTCTTTGAATACAAACTCACCGAACTCAGCAGGAATAGCCCTGATCCTCAACAAAGCGACCACAAATTGGAAAGAAGCAGAGAACATAACCCTTATCCAAGGAAGAGCCATGTCGACAAAGATCCCACGGGGCGAAGACAACCCCATCATATGCACGACAGTGTACGCACCAAATGACCCGCAAGAAAACAAAAACTTCTGGGAGAAAATCAGAATTAAGCAAACTCGAAGAAATAGTCACGCACCCAATGTCCTGATGGGCGATTTCAATGTAGTAGAAGATGCGGTGGATAGACTTCCACCGCACGCGGACAATATAGCAGCGACATCCAGTCTGACGAGTTATAAGAAGAAATTCGATATGATAGATGGGTGGAGAGGGGAAAACCCCAGCAAGATCGCTTTCACATTCAGGAGAGAAAGGGGTAACATCCAATCAAGACTCGACAGAATATACACAAAAACGGAACTTTTCCCCTACACAATAAATTGGCAGATTCATCAAACCGGGATTAAAACCGACCATAAGATGGTAACAATGGATGTACTTAACCCATGGGCCCCTCACATAGGGAAAGGGAGATACGCCATGCCGACCAAACTCCTGGACGAAGAGAACCTGATATGCCAACTAGAAAAGATCGGTAACGCTCACTTGGAGAAACTCGAAGAAATCTCAGGGCCAAATAGGACACAAACCCAAAATCCCCAGAGCGAACACCAAACTTTTAAGAGGAAACTGATAGAAACAATACGTCAATACTCGAAGAGGAAAGTATCCTACTTACAGAAGAACATAGAAAAACTTGAAAAAGACCTTGAAGCGACGCTCAATAATCAGCCCATACAGATAGAAAGTAACGAAAGGAGAAACCAAGCAGCCCTCCTAGACGAAAGGATAAAAGAGCTCGAATCAATCAAATACTCAAGGAACAGAGACAACAACGCTGCCAGATACGCGCTGGAAGGTGAAACAATATCAAAGTACTGGATCAATTTAAACAAGACGAGAAACCCGAGGGACATAATGGTGACGGTCAGAGACCCCGCGAGCAACACCCTAGAAAGAAGGTCTGAAAAAATGGCAGAGCTCGCCAGGAACTACCACGAGAATCTCCAGAAAGAAGACCTGCCCGCACACACGGACGAACTAAAGGAGAAGATGGAGGAGGCGCTATCCCTTCTAGAGCGAAAGTTATCCCAAGAACAAATGGACAAACTCGACACGAACACAAAATACGAAGATATAGACGCAGCGATATCTGAACTACCATCAGGAAAGGCAGCAGGACTCGACAGTATCCCCCTAGAGTTATGGAGGACTTTCAGAGACAGGAACTCACAAAACACTAACCCAAAAAACAAACCTTTCGACGTAGTAAGAGCACTCGAGATACTATACAGAGACATAGAGGACTTCGGAGCAAGTCAAGGCTCTAAGTTCGCAGAGGGCTGGATGTGCCCGCTGTACAAGAAGGGCGACAAAGCAGAAATAAGCAACTATAGACCAATAACGGTGCTGAACGCGGATTACAAAATATATACAAAATTGCTATCAAGGAAAATCGAAGAAGCTGCCCCAGACCTGATACATAAAGACCAAGCTGGTTTTATGAAGGGAAGAAAGATAACAGACCAAACAGAACTAGCTGCACTTACAATAGAATGGTGTGAAGAAACGGAGACAGATGGCATGATAGTGTGCCTAGATCAGGAGAAAGCGTATGACAAAATAACGCACGAGTTCATATGGGAAACGCTCCGAAAAAACGGTTTCCCAGAGAGCTTCATAAACAAGATTAAGGAGCTATATAAGGATGCGTACACAATAGTGATAATAAACGGAGAATCAAGCACACCGTACCTAGTAATAAGAGGGGTAAGACAGGGAGACCCTATGTCCTGCCTCCTCTTCAACCTCGCAATAGAATCCCTAGCACAATCCTTAAGAAAATCAAATCTAAAGGGAATAGAAATAAGTAAAGACGAAGGAATCAGACTCATCACGACCCTCTTCGCAGACGACACAACTGTCTACCTAGCAAGAAAAGACTCCTTTAGAACCCTCCAAGGACTACTAGACAAATGGTGTACAGTCTCGGGAGCAAAATTTAACGTCCCAAAAAGCGTTATCATCCCAGTAGGAAGAGTCCGCTTCAGGAAACGTCTAATCAGGACCAGGAAGGCCCATAAGGATGCAGAAGAAATCCCAGCAGACATACACATAGCCGAAGAAGGAGAACCGACAAGAATTCTCGGAGCCTTTGTGGGCAACAACATAGACAACGCAAATATTTGGACACCAACACTGGAGAAAATACAAAAAGTCCTAACGACCTGGGGCAAGAGCAACCCCACAATAAATGGAAAAAGACTTATAGTCAACATGATGGTAGGAGGCCTCACTCAGTATAAGACCGCGGTCCAGGGAATGCCAGCGGATGTCGAGAAAAAGATAAATAAAATGGTAAAAGACTTTATCTGGGGCCCAGAAAATAGGGCGACAATCAACATGGACACCCTTTATCAACCCTTCGAAAAAGGAGGAATTAAACTACTCAACATTAAGGCCAGAAATGAAGCGATCGAACTAACGAAACTTCAACGGTATCTCAAACTCGATGAAGATAGACCACTCTGGGCCTCGATCGCAGACGACCTAATGGCAAGGAAATTAACGGGCATGAAACAGCCCACCGAAACGAATGTATACAACAATACTTTCCTACAAACTCTAAAGATTAACACAAAATCCACGAAAGATAGATTAAACCCATCTATTGCCAGAATGGTAAAGACGGCTAAAAAACATAACGTACACTTCTACCCCCTCCTTATAACCCCCAAACTAAGAAAGAAGTTGCCCGCATGGTACCACCTAGGCACCAAACCCAAAACGAGAAGTAGGCAAAATAAGGTCGAAGCCAGATGTCTAAGGAATGTACACCAGGTCAGAACAATCAGGGACCTCTTGAAAGAAGCGAAAATGGAGACTGAAGGGGGACCAAACCACAGGAAAAGAAAGAATTGCGCATGCGAAAAGTGCAAAACGTTGCGCCAGAAAGGATGCAAGAACCCAAGAAAATGTAGTGCTGAAGCCGGAGAACAGATCAAAACACTCCACCCATTCTGGAACCCACTAACGAAACAAAAAGGGAGGAAACCCCGCACAAGAGACAATACAAACACAAGCGAACAGAAAACCTTCAACCCGGACATCACACTGCGCACGAACATATCAGATGGCTTCCGGGTCTTCTGCGAAAACGCACAAAAACCACACGCAAACGCAGAGGACCGAGTCATAAGAAGAGACCACAGGGACGCAGACCTGATCACAGTATTCACGGACGGGTCCAGCAGGGGAAATGGCCTAAACGGAGCAAAAGCAGGCGCGGGAGTATGGTTCGGTCACGATGACCCTAGGAACAGAGCAATAAGAGTCCCAGAAACTATGGAACAAACGAACAACGTAGGAGAGATCCTAGCAATCCTCCATGCAGCTAGAGAAGCCCCACTAAACGCGAAATTGCTAATCAAGACCGACTCAAAGCTGGCTATGGATGCATTAACCACAAACCTAATTAAACAGGAAGAGAAAGGCTGGATAGGTGTGGCAAATAGGGACCTATTAATGGCAACGATATCGGTACTCAGAAACAGGGACGGTACCACCGTACTAGAAAAGGTTAAAAGCCACAGCGGCATTGTTGGAAATGAAGAAGCAGACAGACTTGCAAATGAAGGCGCCCAAAAGATAACCCAGGACCAGGTAAACCTATCCCAAGAGAAAAACCTAATAAAACCGGGAGTCCAACTGACGAAAGCAACACAAGCGATCCTATACAAGGGCATCCTGGAAAGCAAACCCCCCCCGACCCGGAGAAGTACCACAAACATGATGGAACGAATCAGAGAATCCGTGGAAGAGCGAGCAGGGACGAAACCAACAGAAGGGAAAGTGTGGAAGTCTTTTCAGTCAAAGACATTATCAAGGAAAATAAGGGTTTTCCTATGGAAATGCGCACACAATGCCCTCAGGATAGGGGAGTACTGGGAAAACATCTCAGGTTACGAGGAGAGGGCCATGTGCCCCACGTGCTACACGACGGAGTCCCTCGAGCACATCCTGTGCGAATGTTCCCAAGGACCACAAAAAACAATCTGGAAGCTAAATAAAGAACTCTGGGAAAAGACAAATAGCGAATGGCTGCATCCAGATCTAGGCACCTTGCTAAGCGGCCAAATGTCAGAAGAAAAGGAAGACAACCAACCGCTAGAGAAAGAAAGAGGACTAGAACGGCTAAAAACAATAATCACATCAGAGTCGCTCTACTTAATATGGACCCTCAGATGCGAATGGAAAATAGGCAGGGATGCTGATCCAGAAAGAACGCACACTGTAGCCGAGATATCTAACAGATGGAAAGCGACGATCCTTAAGAGGGCCAAGCTAGACTTCCTTACATCGGACAAGAAACGGTTCGGGGCAAAAGCAAAAGATAGGAAGACTACAGAGCGAACATGGAAACACATAGCCTCGGACGAACGAAATGGAAAACCCGGATGGATAGAATTGGAGGGGGTTTTAGCGGGTATAGGCGTCCAATAACGTCGAGTCCCGCACTATGTGCGTAAGAGCATTTCCCCCTGGTAGAACACCCCCGGATGGACCTAAGTAAATGGATAATTAGTAACACAAACTCGCGTAGAGGTACGGCAGGAAACCTTTTGTGACCGGGCCGTGCTTTGTATGATGCCCCACCAAAAAAAAAAAAAAAAAAAAAGAAATGTGCCTTAAAAATGTTTGGAACCATGCTGAGCACTTTGAGGCTTTCTGATTTCAACTCAAGATTCGAAATCA
>JABAJW010000231.1:0-10409 GCA_018855395.1 Arthromyces matolae | reverse complement strand
TCTATGCTTTGAATATCGTGTTTTTTTGTGGCAATTAATCTCCTAGTTAGTTTGCTGATGAGTGTCATAAGAAGTAAGTAAAGGGCGCTTTGGGGGCCCTTGATCCGTAACCACCACCATAGTGTGGCTGTGCCTGGCCTAACCAGCCTCGCAGCTCGTTATACTACTGAGTTAACGAAGCAATATATATCCAAAAGTGCCTAACAGCACCCAAGGAGCCCCCCCCTAAGCCTATGCCTCACAATGAGTCACTACCTCCAACGTAGTCAACGCTGGATCTCAACCAATAAACACACTCGCATCGTCCAATTATTACACCAAATCGTTCCACATCTCCCTAGCAAACGTACACCTGTACCCTACAGCACAACAATGTTCTAAGCATACAGTAAAATCGTGATCCTGTTACACCCAACACTAACGCGTTAACGAGTTCGCCTTCAAGACACGACATCTAAAAATTTATTTCAACCGTGTGATTTTTCTCTGATCAAACCCCGACAACGCCCCCAAACAGTTAAACCCTCTCCCTCCTAAAGATAAAATCATAACGTACTACCCCCAGACCTTCCCAGCGCATAGGCGGCCACCTATACATGGAATAACCCTCCCACAGACAATCACCGTCACCCATCACTTTCGCTAAACCCTTCTATACCCCAATATACCACCAAACGTAATACACCGGCGAAGCACACCTAGCCCCCTCAATATGACCATGATGACCTCCAAATTGTAGGAATAAATTCGCCCTTTGCCGAACTACAACATATATAAGCATCCCTCAAACCACAGAAACCACAGAGACCAGTAGGACGCACTATGATCACAACAACAACAATCCCAACAAGCACACCCCCCCCACCCTACACAAACCAACCAACCCCAGAAACAATTGCGACAACAGTCTCGAACACGAACGCAAACGAAACCACAGACGACTCCATTCCCACCGACCTAAACCCCTTCCCCCTTCCCCCCCCCACATACACCCGAACCAACCCATCCCAACCAACCCAAACAAACAAACACATACGAGTACTGGCAATGTGGTCGGAGTCCGCATTATGCCGCCATCACGGCATGGAAGAATGGACCGTCCTATCCGCTTCGGACCGAATCCACCTAGAAACTGTCAACAATGACACATCAAACCCGGTATTGTTCCGAAGTGGCGACACCTTTGCCCTACAGGTCTACAACGACGAGGGAATCAAACAAACTTACATGTCCCTCCGAGCTATATCCACCATCCCCTCGGACTCCCCCCTCTTCATCATCTTCGACACTTGGAGCTCTCGAAATAACCATGTCCTTCTCAGAATCCCAGTAGGCCTCATTGGCATGACGGTTAACTCCCTTTTCGAATACATAAACCACACATGCAACGGCCCAACCGAAATCACCGTTTCCCCCACAGTTCTCGTTACCAACCCCCTACCCAACTCTTCTAACGGCGGAGGACGTTTCCTAGACCGAAACGCTAGGGATAACTTAGACCCGGATAGCACTCTCGACAGATACGTACTTCTAAGAACCGAAAATTAGCCATATATACCATCAGACAAATTGCCCTAAAATAACATACTAGGCTTCCAACAGAAACTGTTATCTGATGAGACTTATCAAGCGCCTTCAACTTAACCCAATCCAGGACCTTAACGCGCGCAAACCCAACAAACTTCCCGCGAGTACGCCGATCAAGCATATTCCTCACCTTTTATGCAACGACCACTACCGCGAACGATACCCAAGACGTAGGAGAAGATGATCAAGGCCGACTGTAGGCCGCCACGCGAATGTACTTAAACGTACGTTTCTACAAAGACCACACACTCCACTACTGAGCTAACTGCACAATTCAATAATGCAACAAACTCCCACCAAATCCACTCCCAAACTCACCTACGCTGCCGTGGTTACTTCACCGGCCAAACCCAAAAACCGTACCCCCAGCCCAGACGCGACTAAGCTCGCAATCAGGATTCCAGCAATGGGCCGACTTATACAAGCAAAAGTCATCCCGATCCCCAGGTATGACGAAACAAACGAAACTTAACTCAATGACTTACACCTCTATTCGCCAGTGACGCAAAAGTAGCCAGCGACACTAAGGTCATCAGCGGCGAACCCCAAGATACACCCCAGCGCGAACCTTCCCCCTCACTTACTCCCCAAACGGATACGAAAGAAGTTGCTACAGTTCAACCCGTTAGCACCGAAAAAGAGCAATCCGATGACGAAACACCAGCTACCATCAAAAAGAAAGCCAAGAAGGCCAAAGCAAAGGCAAGGAAGGCTCTCCAAATCGAGGAAAAGGCAGAACCTCAAACCGAGACCAAAACGGCTGGTACTGGTAAGCCCCCAAGTTCTGCCACCACAACCCCCCCCTCACGAACAACCTAGATGGTACCCAGAATACCATCCCGGAGGAAACGTTACTCCCCGTTGCGAATCCACAGATCAACAGCACCGTTCCCCCAAACCCCCTCCCAGACGCCCGAGCAGTATCCCCTCCTCGTTTCACTACCGCTGAAAAAGGAAAATCTAAGGCAACCCCCTTCACCCTCAAATTCTCTAAGAAGTCCACCTTAGAGGATGACGCCCCAACCAACCCCAACAAACGGAAAGCGGTGGAATCCCCACCTAAACCCAGTGCAAAAAAGAACACCAACGAAGCCAACCCACCTTACTCCACCCCCAAACGCCTCACGATAATCCGTACATCTGGAAACGATCCCAGCCACGAAGACCTTCCCCCGTCCCCCCCAAACGCCTATCCACCTCCCCTTGCGGGAGGTCATGTCTCTGAAGATTGGATCACTGGCTCCGACATTGTAGACAAGTCGTCACCACCCAGCGATACTCTGGCCAAACCTCAAGCCAGACGCATCCCTATCATCGCCCCAATCCCAATCCGCCCTCAACCAAATGTCAAGGACCTAGAACGCGCCCTTGAAAGACATCTCGTTAACGTGCAAGCGTATACCGGGTCCCAAAAGCAGTTCAATGAAGACACCATGCAACTGCAGGAAAGAATAATTGCCGCCAGCTCAACCGGCCATGTCACGACCGACCTGCCAATGCAAGTCGACGAAGGGCCTTTCAGTATCCCATCCCCTCGACTAAGCTCCCAGTACTCTTCAGGACACCAGCCGAGATCCCCACAGACGCCAACCCCAAGCGCATACGGCAGCTACTACCAAAATCCCCCACCATCTGCTCACACATACAACACGAGAGGCATTCCCCACCTTTTCACAAACCGACACGCCAGGCCCCTAGCACAAGTCTCACCCAGAGATAACCGAGACGATCACCCGGAATACATACCCCACGCCTCCCCCATGTCCTTTGACTCGGACAACCTGTCGATGATCGAAAGCGAATCGTGGGCATCTCGATCCTATCCATCCGAGGCCTTGAACTACAGCAACGCCCAAAACCAAGGACCAAATATTACCCATCTTCATCACCCCCACCTCCCCCACCACGACCAAGGAGAACCCTTAAACCACCGCAATCAAAGGTTCCCATCCACTATCTCCCCTCCCCCTCACCATACGCAAAACGCCAACCCACACCACGACAACCTACCAGAACCAAAAGAGACCTGGGTTCCATCGGACGTGCCAGGGGTGGTCATCAACGGAGTTGGACTCCAGAGAACGGCAACTCCCCTCGCAGGCTGGCACCGTCCGGAATTCCGAATTGATCCCTTACATGGCCTTTCTGAAATGTCGAGAGCAGAGGTGGCTAGGGCCCCCCCACACTCAGTATGGATCCTTCCCTTCAGAGCTAATAATAGACTCTTAGACAAATTAAGGATGGCCGACGTTATCAGGGAACTTTTGGACCTTCTTATTACGATCCCTCGCAGGGGTGGCCGCATTGGAGTACATTTTATGGAGGCCGCCCCCGACGCTAAACAAGATTCACGATTCGAATACCCCTACTTCATCTTGATTACTGGTATCACACCCCCTCAAAGCGAACTTCTCTTGAAATACTTCTGCATTTCCACCCAGAACACGACGATATGGACTTTCCCCCTCAACATACCTAAAACCCATTTTGCAGGTACTATAGCCGGATTACACTACACCGAGGACGACCTAGAGGAAGTCCGCGACATCATTATCAACCAGTTACTAAACAACGATCATGCTAGCCTCGATCACTTTGTCACCTCAAACTCATATCCTTTCAACGAAAGCGCATACCGTTCACTCATCATAAACCTCCGCATATCCTATATCCTTATAAACCACAACCGAAATGTAACACATCGCGCATGGAACCTTAGGCTACCACCCAACAATCTGAACAACCAGGACACCATTGCCTTCCTAACCCTCCTGAACGAAGTCAAAATCAAGACGGAAGGCGTAGGCACAGGCTATTTCCTCAAACTAAACGAGATCCCTATGTGCGAAGGCTGTAAAAGCCTCGGCCACTATTACCATAAGTGTCCTTACCACGACGTCGAAGGATGGCTGGCCCCCAAACCATCCACTACCACCACAACCACACAACCCCACAGCTGGTCCGAAGTCTACGAAAGCACGAGCAACCACCAAACAAACGGTAGAACTCGTGGAGGCCGAGGGAACAGACGAGGCAACCCCCGGGCTCGCAGCGCCTACCGCGGAGGCAGCATGAGCAGAGGCAGAGGAGACTTTCGTTAATACCGCTAACTACACGTACCTAACGAACTAACTATATAGTACATCGTTCCCCATGTCTGAAAGAACTATATACCACATAAATAAAGACAATCTCTCTTCTCTTCTTTTTGAGGTGCCATTTCCTCTCTCCTCGAAATCCAACCAGGCTAGCAGCTACAACCACGCCAACAAGCTGCCCTGCCTCAACTATGGCGTAAACCCGTCAGCTCAGGGATTTGAGCTACCCCGACACGGCCTGGTCAGCTACTCGGTAAGCATGTGACTACGAATTTAACACTAACAGATTATAACAGATATACGGCAAATCCATCGGCAACTGGCAACCACTCCTGGCCTACTAGGGGGAATGCTGAGCCCTCCGTCACTCACCCCACACAAACTAGTAACCAGGAGGCAAGTGACGGCGTTAATCACATCTACACAACCCCAATCTCACAACAAGAGATCGATCCCCTGCTAACACCAGGAGGACGGGCAAATAGCCCCGCTGATACAGCTCCCCCTGTGCTAACACCACGGGAAGGTCCACAACGGACACCCCCCCACCCAGGGGCCAACTCCTTGTTAGCGAACACAGAACACGGACCACAAACAAACACAAAAAAGAAAGGGAAACATCGGAAAGGTGCCTTGAAGATAGGTACCCTAAATATGAAGGGAGGCGGCTCACAATCCACAAGAGACAAGTGGTACCACCTCCGGCAACTGATGTTAACAAATAAACTCGATATCCTGGTAGTACAGGAAACACATCTTTCCCCTACACTAACAAAAGAAATACAAGCCCTCTTCGAGAGACAAGTCCACATAATCTCGTCAGTCTCACTAACGAACCACAACTCAGGCGGAATCGCCATTATACTAAATAAAGCCACAACGAAGTGGGCAGAAACGAATACCGATGAGATCATCCCAGGTAGAGCTATATCAGTGGAAATCCCGTGGGGTACCGAACTCTCCCTCAAATGTATGGCCATTTACGCGCCAAATAACCCTAATGAAAACAAAAATTTCTGGAATAAGTTACGAAGAGAAACCGAGAAACAAAACAGAATAAAACCAAACCTCATCCTTGGAGACTTCAATATCGTAGAGGAAGCCCCAGACAGATCCCCACCCCACCCTGATAATAAGAATGCTACAGACGCGCTAGCAGACCTAAAGAGGAAACTGAAGTTAATAGACGGCTGGCGAACGGAAAACCCAACTAAACGAGAATTCACTTTCAGAACTGAAAATAACAGCATACAATCACGAATAGACAGGATATACATTAAGGGCGACTTAGCTCCATACACAACCGACTGGCTAATAAGCCGCACAGGACTGCACACAGACCATAAGATGGTGTCCGCCTCTCTACTTAACCCGTGGACCCCATACATAGGACAAGGCAGATACGCGATGCCGGTTAAACTCCTGGAAGACGAGAACCTCATACAGAAATTAGAGGAGGAAGGCCATAAGCACGAAATAAGGCTCCAAGAACTCTCCAACAACAGGAGTACGGAAGCCAACCCACAAACGGAACACAGGCGTTTCAAGGAAAAACTGCTCCAAATAATCCGAACAGCGGCTAAGAGAACGACATCCAAGCTGCAAACAAAAATAGAGAATATAAAGAAAGACCTTGAAACAACACAAAATTCCTCGCAGCCCGACACTGAAGAGGCCAGGAGGCATGCAGCAATCCTAGACGATAAAATCCGTGAACTCGAAGAGATCAAACTGACAAGAGTCCGGGACACAAACGCAGCGAACTTTGCGCTAGAAGGCGAAACACTAACGAAATACTGGATAAACCTAAATAAGACAAGGAACCCTCGAGACATCATAGCAGCCCTTAAGGACCCACACAGAAATAACTCGGGCCTCGAAAGAAAATCAGGACGGATGGCAAATATCGCAAAGGAATACCACGCGAACCTTCAAACCAGAGACCTTCCCCAACAAACCCATGAGAAACGCCAACAGACGACGGAAGTACTAAACCACCTTAAGAAAAAACTCACGAATGAACAATCAGAAAAACTAGAGCATACCATAACAGAATCCGAAGTGGACCAGGCAATTTCAAACCTCCCCAATGGTAAAGCAGCAGGCTTAGACAGCCTAGTATTGGAACTGTGGTCCAAGCTCAGAGACAGATACGAAAACCAAAAAACGGACAACGACAAGAAGACCTTCAATGTAGTCAGTGCCCTCACCAAAGTATATAATGACATAGGTACCTTTGGAATAGTGAAGGGCACAAACTTCGCCGAAGGGTGGATGTGTCCGCTGTACAAAAAAGGTGACAAGACGGACATCGGTAACTATCGCCCCATCACGGTCCTAAATGTAGACTACAAAATATACACCAAAGTCCTCACGAACAGAATGACCGAAGTAGCACAAAACATCATCCACCATGACCAAGCAGGATTCATGCTTGGCAGGAAAATAACAGACCAGACGGAACTAGCAACCCAAATAATAGACTGGTGTGAAAAAACGAAGACAAACGGGCTAATCGTATGCCTCGACCAGGAAAAGGCATATGATAAAATAACACATACCTTCCTCTGGGAGTCGCTCAGACGCCTCAACTTCCCAGAAAAATACATCCAACGAATAAGATCATTGTACGAAGACGCCTACACCACAATCCTCATCAACGGTGAGATGAGTGACCCGTACCAAATCGTACGAGGCGTACGCCAAGGAGACCCTCTATCATGCTTACTTTTCAATATCGCAATCGAATCCCTAGCAGAAATGCTTAGAACGTCAGACCTGGAAGGCCTAAAATACGGAAAAAACAAGGAAAAAAGACTCATCGCAACACTTTTCGCCGACGACACGACAGTCTACCTGAACCGAAAGGACTCCATCTCGGATCTAAAAAAGATTCTGGACAAATGGTGCGAAGTATCCGGCGCAAAATTCAACGTACCAAAAACAGTCGTCATCCCGATTGGAACAAAGAAATACAGGGAAAAAACGATTGACACCAGAACTACTAGACGCTCCCAAACACCGATACCGGACTCTATCCACATTGCAGTAGATGGAGAACCGACAAGAATCCTGGGAGCTTTCATTGGCAACAATGTAAACGATGAAGAAATATGGATCCCTACCATAGAAAAGATCCAAACCACACTGGACAGGTGGGATAAAAGTAAACCCACCATACAAGGACGCAGACTAATAATTGGTATGATAGTAGGCGGCATGACACAATACAAGACAGCGGTCCAAGGAATGCCCAAAGAAATTGAAAACAAACTTGAGCGAATGATACGCACCTTCGTATGGGGAAATGCATCAAAACCAACAGTAGGCCTCCAAACCCTCTACCAGCCCAAGGACAGAGGTGGGATCAAACTCCTGGACATCAAAGCAAGAAATGAAGCGATCGAACTAGTCAAAGCTAGGAGCTACCTCGATTTCACGACCTCACGCCCAACATGGGCTGAGATCACTGACGAACTAGTAATAATAAACATGACCAGAAACGAAAGAAGAAAGCTCCCGGATAAACTCGCCTTTACGAGCACCCTCCTCCAATCATTGGACATTAGCACCCATAGCAGGAAAAACAAACTAAACAAATCCACTAAACGAATGTTCAAGTCTATGGAGAAACACGGAGTTAAATTCGCACCCCTCCTGCTGACGAAAAAATTACGACGCAAGATGCCGGCCTGGTTACATATAGGACTCATGAATATAAAGAACATCAGACACGACAATAAACGCACGAAATGCCTTCGAACTTCACACAAAGTGAGGACAGTTAGAGACCTAATAAAGACCGCCAACGCTGTCAACACCCAGAGAAACGAACAGCATAAGAAACGAAGAAACTGTGCATGCACACATTGTAAGAAAACTAGACAAAAAGGCTGCACGAACCCCAACGCATGCGGGACCGAAGCCCAAATCTGGCTAGACAAACTACCACCCTTCTGGAACCCCCTAGCAAACCTCCCTGGCAGGAAACTTACCAAAGAAGAGAAAAGCGACGCACAGAGTAACACACGCACCTTCGACCCAGACATCACTACAAGAACAAACCTATCAGAAGGGATCAGGATCTTCTGCCCAATAATCACCCCAGAACAAGAAAACATACAAATCAGACTCGCCCAACGTCCAACCACGGAAGAATCAGACACGACCACCATAATATACACAGACGGCGCGTGTATAAACAACGGGGAAATGGAAGCGACGGCTGGCGCAGGAATTTGGTACGGCGAGGATGATAATAGAAACACGGCCATACGAGTCCCAGCATCACTGGACCAAACCAATAACACAGGCGAAGCTGTAGCCATCCTCCACGCAATAGTGACATCGAACCCTAACATAACCCTCCATATTAAGACAGACTCACAAATGACTCTGAACCTGATAACCGATGGCCTACATAAAGCTGAAGGACAAGGATGGATAGGCATGGCAAATAAAACCCTCCTGCAAACCCTCGTTTCCCACTTAAGACAAAGGAACGGCAGGACACTCCTGGAAAAAATAAAAGGACATAGCGGCGAACGAGGGAACGATGAAGCTGACAGACTAGCGAAAGAAGGCATGGAGAAACCAGACGCAGAGCTTATGGGTGTTGAACCAATCAGGTCGCTATTGAAGCCCGGTGCCCAACTATCCGAAATGACCCAAGCATCACTGTATAAAGGAATCATAGAGATGGCCCCCTATAACCGGAGGAAAAGTACGATAAACACTCTCAAGAAAATTAGTAATGACGTACAGAAAATCAACGGCACGTCCCCGACAACACCGAGGATCTGGAAATCCCTAGAATCCAAAACATTGTCAAAGAAAAGCAGGGCTTTCATTTGGAAATCCATACACAACACCTTTAAACTAGGAAATTTCTGGAAACATATCCCAGACTGCGAAGACCGCAGAAACTGCCCTGCATGCAACGAAGAAGAATCCCTTGAACACATCTTGACCACATGCAAAAACGGGAACCAAGAAACAATCTGGAAACTGGCCCAAAGCACTTGGCAAGGAACAGGGAAAGAGTGGCCACAACCCACACTAGGGATTGCACTTGGAAGCCAGCTAGTCAACCAGGAACAAACAAAGGATGATGCTGGAATAAATAGACTATACACAATATTGATCACCGAATCCGCCTATCTAATCTGGAAACTACGGTGTGAATGGCGAATAAGTAGAGCATCGGACCCGGCCAAAATGCACACAACTCCAGAAATAGAAAATAGATGGAGAAAAACAATAGAAAACCGTAGACGCTTAGACTACCTCATGTCGGACAGGAACAGGTTAGGGAGCAAAGCCCGGGACAGGAAAGAGGTAGATAGAACATGGCAACATGCTATCCCTAACAAACAAGGTATAACCACATGTACAGAAAGTATCACAGAGGTTTTAGCGGGTATGGGCATAACCTAATTGCCGAGTCCCGCACCCAGTGCGTAAAAGCATTTCCTCGATTAACGATACTCTACCTGGTTTCTCCAAATCCTTGCGTATACTACAAACTTGCGAAGGAGTGAGAAGGACTACCTTTTGTAGTCTGTTCTCCCTCTGCCTGACGCCCCTCTAAAAAAAAAAAAAAAAAAAAAAAAAAAAAAAAAAAAAAAAAAAAGGGCGCTTTTTTTTTTTTCTTTTGGGGGGAATAATTTTTTTTTGCATGTCCCCCGTCGCGGGGGGTGCTGTCCCTGATAGTGGTGTTTCTTG
>JABAJW010000230.1:0-10423 GCA_018855395.1 Arthromyces matolae | reverse complement strand
CAACATATGCTCTCAGAAGAGGATCAGGAGCCCATATCAGCCGAAGAATTGGAGGTTTATGGGATGGATTGGGAGGGGATCAGAGATGATCGTTTACTGCATTCCATGGAGAATAACAATTCTAGGACTGAGGCTCCACAATCATGGTTGCACAGTGGACCTCCCCCACCAGAGCGTCTAAATGAGGTTCATGTTCATGAAGTTCCTAGTCATATTCTCTCTCCAGGTCAGCTTTACAATCTTGACCAAACCCTAGCTCAATTTGCCAATATAATGACGGACAATACGACTCTTTGGATTTATGGCTTGGCTTTATGTAGACAAATGTTACCGGAGGAATTTTAGTGTAACTTTAGTGTAACGAAGCAAAATATTTTACAACTTCTGACCAATCTCCCTCTCCCTCTCCCACCAGAAGAGTGTGCAAGCTAGGAAAAACGTTACTAAGATATGCAATCAACTTCCTCGAACCTTTCTTCCCAATCTTTCCGCATGCATCCCCTAAACGCCTCAAATGAGTATTCTGAGCAGAGGGAACCTTTGTTGGAAGAACACCATTTTCATAAGAGAAAGGCACTTCCAGTTCCTCCAAGACAGGAAGATGAAGCGCCAGGCATGCCAAAAAGAAGATGTCTACTGCAACGTCCTGGTTTTCGTCGTTGTAGAACTGATAGGATCCTATCTTCAAAATGGTCAGGTTGACTCCAAATGTGTCTGGAATCTGCCACGACTCAATCGTCTCATCCACAGTGTCAAAACTGAGAGGACAAGGTGGTCGCAAGACCAACTCCCTCAAACCCCCTCCCAGTGCTTTGAGATGAGAAGAAATGTCCTCCCAATCCTCCCCCTCTTCTTCGGGATCCCACTCCTCCCAATAGATGACCAGGCCAATGTCAAAAACCTGGAGACCTGATCCGCACAACTCTACCAGCGACGACAGAAGATCTGAATAGACCTCATCCCCACACGACAGTGTGACAGAGATAGTCCGTATCCCAATGGGTGAAGAACAACGGCTGACACAATCCAGAAGCTGGGTAGGGGAGCCTTCAAGCCGTAGGTGGATGAGAGATGGGGGGAATGCAATGGCGGATGGCAAAGGATCAATGCAGGCAACATCTCCATCAAATGAAAGGCCGAGATGACTGAGAACGGGAAAAGAGGGCAGCTCATGATAGAATGAGAGGGGAATGTTGTCCAAGCCTAGAACGGTCCCGTTCCTCATGACTTCAAAACGTTCAGGCAAGAATGAGAAGTTCTGAAGGTGAGGGAAACACTCCCTCATGGATGATGATCCTCCAGTCATCAAAGCACTCAACTGAGCCTCTGAAAGTTCAAACTGCACTGGTGGTTGATACCCATAGGGTTCACATTCAAGGAAGGCGGTGCCAATGCGTAGAGTTTTCACAAAGGAAGCATAGTTTCTATATTTCCGCCAAGAATCTCCAGTGACACTATCCAGGTCCTGCAGGGATCAGCAAGCATTTGAAATAACAGATGAGTCAAGCATACCTGCAAAGATACCAGCTCCATCAAGTGGCAGAGTTTGACTGGAAACTCTGCCCAGAGCACCTTGACAGCAACTGACGAAATCTTGCGTGAAACAGTGGACAAAGGAAGCAATTTAGAGCGACCAGCGGAGGCAACATGCCCTAAAATGAGGCCTATAATCTCAACGGCAATGGAATCCATGATGGTGGTTGGCAGATAAGATAGATTATGCGCTAGAGTTAAGCGACCGTTGGGACGTTCGGCTAACGTCATGTGATGATATCTATTTTCATACGGGCCTCATTTACGATTGGGGTGGTATTGTCAACGACGCAGGACCTGATCGTGATTCCTTTCTTTCCTCTCATATGTGTGACACCACACTGACGTCTCTGCAGGGCCTGTCAAACTTCCACAATGGTCACTCAATACGTCTAGGTGCTCTGGAAATGGTAAGCGCTTTGTACATCTTCAAAGACAATTCAATTGTTTAAAGAGGAAGTAGGGTGTGACTAGGTCGTTTCCGGCTGGATGGATAATCTTTGTGTGAAGTTCGCGTTAGTGGGTTCAGAGTCTCGCGGGTTTTCGCAAAGCTTCAAGTAGATTTTTGAACTAGGATATTGATGAAGGCTGTACTTGCGTGCGTTGCGCCTATTTCTCTGATTTTTATGAGGCTGACGCGAGTCCAATTGAAGCCGATAGAATCCCATTGAAGACAAGGACGAAGCTTTTATTGAGTCTCATATAGAAGAAAGGGGTCGTCGTTGGATACCGCGATGACAAGTCTACGTGGCAGCCACGACGTCTTCCTTTCAGAAGTTGACAATCGAGGGCCCGACTTGGTGAGTTATCATACGAAACCACTCAAAATCCTCCTTACTTATCTTCTTAACAAGCCATACCAGGCGTTGACAGACTCGCGAACAACTCGAATTCGGCGTTAATTGTGTCGATTATCCAGAACGCTGAGGGAAACGCTGCTTAACAGTCAACAGAGGCTAATTAATTGTTCCGTGTTAAAAAGTCGACAACGGTTTTGGGATTGCAAACGAATGCAATGTCGAGCAGCCGCACCTTCTTTTTTTGGGTTGAGGACCGTTAGCCGCATTGGCGTTCCTTTAACCCGTTCAATCGACCAGAAATATTCCGTGAGTTCTTTGTCCCATACCATAATCACACATTCTATTTCCTACACCCCCATTCTTTCTTCTTTATGTCCACATTAACGCGATATCTGACGTCCGCCTTTTACAGGCTTTCTCTCTTCACCACGTCGTTGAACTCAAATGTCAAACTCAACCCACGTCTGCCTCTGGACCGTCAGCCCCCATCCTTGTACTCCACGCTCGACATTGGGAGTCACCCATGGCCCTTCATATTCACATGGCACCGCAAACCTCTCTTCTCCATCCCCATCTCTATCACGTCAAACATCCCTTCCATCTCGACCACCATCTCGCCTCTCCCTCTCCTGACAACCCAACCATACTCGCTCGAATTCCTTCTCTAGCGTTCGGTCGTCGAGAGGGTTGGAATCTACGCGTGGACGTGGTCAGAGTGTTGCAAGGGGCAAGACGCCGTCGGAGATGAGCTCCTCGAGGAGGGCATCGAGAGCAGCGGATGAGGTACCCCGCGGACTTTGTTGACTCGTTCCAGCAACAGCAGCAATACCAGCAACAGCATCACCGCTCCCACTTCCAACCCCCCGTGACTTCCTCCCACTCCCAATCCCAATCCCTCTCATCAACCATCATCATCCACCATCCCAACCTTCCCCTCTTTAGTGGCAAGAGCTTGAGTCGTTCAAAAACAACCTCAACAGGATCATCGCAAAAAAGTTTATGTCCGATCTCTCTCCAGCTCATATGCAAGCACGACCAACGTTCCGACAACTGATAAACCATACGGCATCGCTTTCTACTTCTCACGTTTCCTCGGCTTTCAATCGTCCTGAGCTCGAGCGCCCAAACGACTGCATCATGTTTCCTCGGCTTTCAATCGTCCTGAGCTCGAGCGCCCAAACGACTGCATCATGTTTCAGCTTCCTCCTTACGTTTGCCTACGCCGAGGCACTTGAGCTCAAGAAAGATTTTGCTGAGGTACACTCCCAATTCGACAAGCTGCTCACTGTTTTGCGGAGCAAGGTTGAAGAACTTGATGCTTGAATTAAGACAGAAGAGGCTTTAAACGACTTCCCAGGACTTCCCATCTCCCACTCCCGCTCCCTCTCCTCAAGCCCTAGCTACACCCATTCCCAAACAACATCAACGTCAACATCGACCATCCCAAAAAGGTAATTCCAAGTCTTCCGTTGGTTTTGTGGTATACTCACTCATATCACGCATTCTGTAGTTTACAAATGGCGATGGGGCAATAACAATCACTGGGTACCAACTCACGAGGTCGACTTTGTGGTTCAACGGTGACAAAGACGGAGAAATCGCTGTCGATAAAATGGGTCTATACGTGACGCGGGGCGAATGTGAGGCGACGGAAAGGGTTTACGTCGAGTGGGGTCTGAGTAGTTCCAGCAAAATCATCACCACTCCCACTCCCAACCCTACCCCGTCTCTTCTTCCCACTCTCCTCGAGCCCCCCAGCTACACCATTGCCAATCAACATCAACATCAACATCAACAATCCCAACCTCCTCCTCGTTACCGCAAATCCCCTGCTCCATGCATACGCTCCGAGGTAGTGCGAATTTGAATCGGTGGGGGTCGCAAATGGGTGGGGTATGCTCTGACAAAATAGCCGACCGACGCAACGGTCGGCTATTTTGCGATCACATGATCGTGACTTAGTGATGATTCAGATGAACTTCGCATTGCTCGTGGATAGCGTACTCCAACACATTCGCTTTGGTCTCACGAGGGAGCAATACGCGGATTTAGAGAGGGCAGATGGTTGGGAGGGATGAAGAGTAAGCCTTTTCTTTTTATGTTTTGGTGGTGGACTCTGATGAGCAATGTCGTTATAGGTTGAGAAAGAAAGAGACCGAGTGGAATGTACGTTACTGCGTCAGCCGCGTATGTGACGAGTTCCATCGCAATCAAGTCGAGAATTGTCTCTCCAACGGGTCTATATGGGCCAAGGCGAACCCACATCTTCTCGGTGGTCCAGCGCGTTTTCTCTAGTTGAAACTCCACCACCGTCCCCTGTCCAACCTTCCGTATCTCAACTGGTGAAAACACTGCTCTTGCTATCGAGATTTGCAAAGGCTAACGTATGGGAAGTTTAAGAAGTTCGGCGTTTTGGGGTGCGCTGGTTGTTATCTATCAAGGTGAGTTTCTTTCATTTCTATCTCCACATACCCTATCCATCAGGCCTGCCTTTCTAGACTTCATCATCATCAATTTGGGCCCATCTCAGCGCCTTTTGAAATGTCGGTCCCTCGTTGTTGACGGGTATTCTCTTCAGCAGCCGAACTACTCCCACTACCATTCCGTCAGATTCCCGTTCCCGTCCGCCACCTCGTCCTTGTTAGCGGGTCAATTCTTCTCCTCTCATGTCCGAGTCCGAGTCGCCGATTGGAATCCCATTCAAGACAAGGAAGAAGGTTTTATCGAGTCTCATATAGAAGAAAGGGTTCGTCGTTGGATATCATTGCAGAAGTTGATGATGGAGGGCCCGACTTGGTGAGTTATCGTACAAAACCACTTAAAATCCTACTTACTTATCTTCTTAACAAGCCATGAACATATTGTCGTATATTCCAGTCGCATTCATCCCCTGACGAGCGAGACGACACCGAGCACGAATATACCTTCCCATCACCGTTTCGTGTCTACTGACGTGCACAGGATGAATAACATTCATACGCGAGCTGGTGTTTACATGGGAGACGGACCCTCAGCATGCGAGGTCGTTGTGTACAATTCCGGAGTGCGATGACGAGGAGGAACGGGCGGTTCAGTTGGCGTTGAATATGTTCTCGACAAATCTGAGGAGCAGTCATCCTCCTCATGGTCATCTCACACTGGCGCCACTTCGTCAACTTCCTCTCCAGCAACCTCTCCCCTCACATCAACCTCATCAACTCGAACCCGATATCTACACATGGGTACGGCCCTTGTTCAATCTTTGACTTCGAAATGCTGACGAACAAGAGCGTCAAGACACACATGAGCGAAAGAAGGGCGGTGCACATGCGAGGACGAACCCTACATGACTCTCACTATGGTAGGTCATTCTTCTCCATTCAAAAACGGCGTTGATCTCTCGTACAGACCTGTCCAACCTTCGTCCTAGCTTCAAAACTTGACTCGTTCCAGCAACAGCCGCAATGCCAGCAGCAGCATCACCACTCCCACTTCCAACCCCCGTCTTGATTTTGATATAGAAGACCAGGCTTTACTGTGGTTTCGAAGATGGCGTCGAGGCTTTAGATGTTTCAAGACCAGGTGAAGGTACTCAAGAGCAAAGATAGTCTGAAAGGCAAGCTACTTTCTCAACCCCAACCCAAAACCTCCTCCTTACTAACGAAATATCTCGAATTCCTAGGTATCATCTCCGGCCTTTGTGCCTTCCCAAGGATCAGACACCTCCAACATCGCGTTATTTAGTGGAACTCGGGGTTGGAGCGACGAAGATGGCGCAAGAAGGGAAAGGACGAACCAGAAACTGAGCTTTGATGTTGATATTAGTGGGTTGTGGTTGGCTTATGGAGACCAGGTCAGTTGTGGATTGTGATTACCTTGACTATTGAGACAGTGTATTCGGATTCTGATGTTCTTTTTTTTTGTAGTGCGGGACTATTTCGATCTTCGATCTCCAGGATTTCAATACGTCGCACGCGGCTGAAGAGGATGTTTATCTGACGGAGACGGCTTCAATCCCATCCACCCAACTCTATTATCCGTCTCGACATTTTGATTTCCCGGACTCAACAGCGAGTTCTTCCTCTCCGGAGAGGAAGAGGAGAAAGAGGAATTCCCACCCACGAACTGCTACCTGGCCCAGTTCCAAGTCGTCGCACCCTATCTCAAATCCAGGTTCACCTCTCACCTCCCTTCCCCCCTCCCACCCGACTCAGTCAGTCACTACAACGATGACGAGGAAGGCGAAGGGGTCAGCTGATGACCCACGCAAGGCGGACGGTCCACACGCTGACAACGACGATAACCCCGCTTTCCTTTCAGCAGACGACGCCTCTCCTTACCGCCTCTTGCAAATGAAGCGCTTGGTACGTATGATTCGTTCGATTTATCCTGAACTGCAGCTTATGTACCTCTGACAAGTGATGCTGACTACTTCCAATGCAACCGCCAACGTCAAAGACCACCAATCCCTCAACCGTCAACGTCGAAGACCTCCAATCCGTCTCCTCTCTCCGTATCCACTTCCCCAACGTCGACGTCGACGCAAATTTTGCGCTCATAGTATCCCACCCCTCCGAAAACCACCACTCGTTACGATACTCTCTGCATACGCAACCTTGTACCGTTCACCTCAATTCTGCCAGTCTCTTCGCATCCAATGCCAGTGCCTTGGTGTTTTTGATACAGTTGGTTCTTCGCGGATCACATATCCAATACGCATATCAAGCACTGGCGTTGAACGAGTCGCGAGCTGACTTGGTACGTGGTTGCTCAATCATGGTGAAGAGAGAGAACTGCGCAAAAGTTGAACCAAGGTCAGAAGGCTAAATCACGTCTTCTACTTGAAAACGTTCCGTTGACGTTCAATGTTGCGGCGTATCTGCAGAAAGGGAGAGTTGATAACTTGAGAGGTGCTGGTGCTCAGGTGCCGGAAGATGAGGATTGGGAAGTTGAGATGGTTAGTGCTGCTGTGGACGCGTTGGATAGGGAAGTTGATAGCGAGGAAGTTGGTAAGTCTGCGTGTCGTTCCTGTCCTTCCTTTCTCAACTAACGCGATGTGACTTGCAGTCCACCGCGTAACGACTTCCCTCGCTTTCCTTTTACGACTTTCGCCAGCTTTCTTGACAAAGCTGAAAGTCACGACAAGCCCTCTACCCCCTGCTCGTGGGCTACTGCTGATGGGTCAGGGGACGACCATTTCCTCAGGGTGCTTACTGACCTCGAGTTCAATCGAGTGTCTGTGTTAGTGCTTCTGGCGTCAATCTCGGCCCATGGAGAGGGCCACATTGATTTGTGACCTTGTAGGATTGAGATAGAGCATAGATTTTAGTTTTACTGTATGTATTACTGTGTTAAAATACAGCGCCAATTAGCCGAACGTCCCAACGTTCGGCTAATTGTCAATCACATGACCCAGGTTGATCAAAGAATGGTTGCCAGGATCGTAATTCCACTTCAACTCAGTGCATCTAGGATGCATTCTTCTCCTCCTTTCTCCGCTGGATGGCTCTGGCTCTCTTCTGCGGCTTTGCCTGGGATTTATGCGGCTCTTGAATACTCTATGGCTTCCTGTGAATGGACAGACCAGCAAATGCTGGGAATACACTTTGCTTACATCTGTATCCAACAAAACTGGCTTCGTCCTGACATCATTAGCGAAGAAACATCAGAAAACTTGAAGTACGTGGAAAGGTTGATTGATTTAGAGATTGGATTGGGGAAAGCCTCTACCGGTGAGTTCAATATCTCTAACGTGAGTGTTATGGCTAATATTGGTGAAGATCTAAAGAGAGCCAGAGAAGAAGAGGCTTCTGCCTCATCTGAGTCATTGGGTACTCACAAGAGACAAAGGGATCAAATTTTGGAACAGTTGAACGGAGAGGGAGAGGAGGAGGCAGGTGGAGAGGAGGAGGAAGAGGAGGCAGGTGGAGATGAGGAGGGAGAGGAGGAGGAGGAGGAACATATTGAGGCCCAGAAAGGGAAAGGGAAGGGGAAGGGGAAGGGGAGAGGGAGAGGCAAAGGGACAACGACAGCAGGGAAAGGGAAAGGCGGGGGTAAAGGCGGGGGTGGTGGTGGTGGAAGTAACTGCCAGAGAGGGGCTAACAGAGGTAGAGCCAAGGGAAAGAAGGGAAAGGAGATCCAGGGTGTTGAGGAGGAATGCGCAGAGGGTGAGCATCAGGACTCTCAGCAGGCAGGAGCCGCCACAAACCAGTGGGACATCCAAGATAAACCGGCTCCTCCAAGCCCCAAAGCCATGCATCTTTTGAGTCGACTTGGCAATTTAAATACGACAGAGAAGACAGCGGCAATTGACAATCTTGTGGTGGCTATTGGTGACCTTGGGCGGTCGTCGAATGGCAGTCCTTGGCACATGACTTCTTCTACTACTCTTCGCCATCCTCCCTCCCTCGACACTTGTATCCAGAACTGTCGCCGGGATCAGATCAAGGGAAATCTCCATTCCTTTTGTCGCATGATGAATCTCATCACTCTCGTCATGGTGTTGGACAAGTGAGTTTATGTGCTTTCTTCATTATTCCATTATTTCTGACCGTTACCTAGGGAGACTAAGACTCAGAATCTTTCCATTTCGGAGATCGCATTCCAACATGAGATGAATTATTCAACCTTGAGTGATTGGCGTCATAGAGGCCTGAAATTGGTGCACCTGGCATGCGGAGGTGAGTGGATTATATTAGTCTCATCATTGGTCAGGTCCCAATTAATGTCTCATTATAGGCACTCTATATCTCATTGTTATTATTGCGGCTTTGGGCTTATACGAAGAAGTGACACGACTTGCAGATGTGAACTCTGTATCAACCATAGCCAGAATCCTGCGAGATCCACAAGGTGCGTAATCTATGTTTGGCATACGATAGATGATGCAATGTTCTTTAGACGACGCGGCTGGCCAAATTGTACGGGAAATCATAATTCCTTGTCTTGTTCAGCTCTCCCAGACCGAAAGTCTTTCTTCTCTATGCTTGGTTTCGTCCCATGAACAGGGTCACAATATGGTCTCATTTTCAGCATTAAAGGAGGTCGATGTGATCTTAGAGAGCATTTCTACCAAGTAAGTCCCTTGGCAGCATGGGGATTACGTTCAACTCATGTCAGTAGTGCATTTATTCCACCCCCCCGAAACAACCTTTACTGGTCCACGTTCATTTCTGCCAGGCCTTCACTGCCAGACCACAGCTCCTACATATCCGATGGTCACGTCTATCAGACTCAATATGCCTTGAAAGAGAAAGTGTGCAGTCTGGCCAAGGATAGGGCTTCTTGGACCGAGGTCGAGCGTGGTAAGGCAGCCAATGCCCCAGTGGCAGTCACTATAGAGCAGCTTGAAGAATTCGTAAGCTTTCTTCATCGTACATGGTATATATTTCTAGCTAATGAGCATGGAAAAAGGTGACCTCTCCCGATCGTAACGAAAAGGATGATGTTCAGTACATCAAATTTTCAAGCACAACTTTGCAAGGGTGTGTCAATCTGAGATTTTGTCTTTCGTTGGCAAGCTGAAGATAGTTATTTCTTAGCCGATATTTGAAGATTCAAGATCGAGAGCTTGAGCCTATTGCCCTGCTTCTTACCAATATGGAACAGGCATTAGGACCCAAGATGGCTCTCATCTCAAGCAAGTTGAAGGTACTGTTCTTTAAGGAGAACATAAGTGATGATTCTCGCCGAGAGGGTTTTTCCTTCTTAGCTCAGCATTACAACATGTGCTATAATCGCTATGCTGAAAAGGTCAGTGCTACTTTGTTGTCCGTTTTTCATTCTAATCTGAGCTATATGCTTTCTTCTAGGGAACAGGAGCACCGAAGGACGTCCATCCGGACTACTTAGGGAAACAAGGAAAATCTCACATCAACTTTTCTCAACGTCTGCCTCACTTGTCCAAGGATATCTTAGATAACTTGGAGGAGTTTGGCGTTTTGGTGGATATGTTAACTGACATTGGTTCATTCGTTGCTGAGAACGTGTGCTTGTTTATCTCTCATTTGATTATACTTGCTAATAACTTATAGGTCAAGCATCACTTTCCCGACATTTTCTCCTCTTTGGATGCGTACACCAGTATTCTGCCTCTCTTTTTCAATTCCCCC
>JABAJW010000228.1:0-10464 GCA_018855395.1 Arthromyces matolae | reverse complement strand
GATAAGAAGTTCTACTATAGAAGTATAAAGGGATATCTGTAGCACGGCCTTGCAAAATTTATGCAGGCACGTTGGTATGGGCCGAGAAAAACGCGAGGACTGAGTGTTCTATCGCAGATAAATACAGAGGTGCGTCGCAAATCGTGGATTTGTGAGCCCATCAGCGAGGAACCCTGTTCGCAATTGGAAGAACATCATAAGCGACATCACAGACAGCGATCACCACTTCAACGTACACAGTCTGCACCACATATAAAGTCTGTTCCTTTTTTTTTCCATTTTAAAGTCCCTTTCTTTCTTACTTCCATCATATAGCATGGCTTCTCTCAATCCTGGTGCTCAAAGAGTACGTGGCACAAGTCACATCGACTTCAAGACCGCGACCACTGGCGTCGCAGCCAAGGCAATGCGCAACGAGATCAGCCGTCTCGTCGCCACCGTCGAGGATCCAAAAACTAAAAAGGTGCTCCCCTACCTTCTCCTTCACGCCCAGATTTCTTATCGATCTCTATCTACTCAGGCATTTGATACAGAGATGCAGTCTTTCTTCTATCTCTTCACTCGCTATCTCGATGAACGCGCAAAAAGCCAGGATCTGTTCGTCAAACGCCCTTTTTCGGTCTTTTCGTACACTCAACTTATGATAGCGACTGGGACCGAATCAAGTCCCCCGCCGATGACCAGATCGTCCCATATGCCAACCTTCCCCAGCCCAAGGACCACTCCAACCTCAATAAACTCGCCGTCCTCAAGGTCAATGGTGGTCTCGGCACATCCATGGGTTCGTTCTGCGTTTGAATGCTTTGATCTTTCGTGACCTTCCCATCACGTAGGTATGACTGGCGCCAAAAGCGCCCTCGAGGTTAAGGACGACATGACCTTCCTCGATCTCACCGTACGACAAATTGAGCATCTCAACACCACCAACCGTGTCGATGTTCCCCTTATCCTCATGACGTCATTCAATACACACGAGGATACCCTGCGTATCATCAAGAAATATGCCAATCAGCAGCTCCGTATCACTACCTTCAACCAGTCTCGTTACCCCAGAATCCTCAAGGAGACTCTTCTTCCCTGCCCTAAGCGTGCTGACGATGACAAGAAGAACTGGTATCCCCCTGGCCACGGTGATCTGTACAATGCCCTTCTCCATTCTGGTGTCCTCGATCAGCTTTTGGCAGAAGGCAAGGAGTACTTGTTTGTCTCCAACTCTGATAACCTTGGCGCCGTGTAAGCAATTCGTCTCTCAGTGTCATCTTATCTTGCTGACAACGAGAAGTGTTGACGAGAATATCTTGCAACACATGATCGACTCCCAAGCAGAGTTCTTGATGGAGGTTACTGATAAGACCAAGGCTGATATCAAGGTACGTGTGCCGATGTTCAAAATCCTTCTAATATACTTACTATCTCATCTCTTTCGACAGGGTGGCACCTTAATCGGTCAGCCATGCCCCGCATGTTCTTTCTGCGCCTCTTCCTGACTCTTTTTAACAGATTACGATGGCTCCATCCGTCTTCTTGAAATCGCTCAAGTGCCATCTGAGCACGTTGAAGACTTTAAATCCATCAGGAAGTTCAAAATCTTCAACACCAACAACTTGTGGATTAACTTGAAGGGTGCGGTGGCTTTATAATCCCTTGCCTGGAATCGAACTTTTTCTAAATGTACGTGGCTAGCTCTCAAGAATGTCATGGAGATCGACGGAATGGAGTTGGAAATTATCATCAACCCCAAAACTACAGATGACGGTCAAGCTGTCATTCAGGTATAGTGTATCTCTCTCTCTCTGACCAAGTTCACGTTCTCATTTGTCTGTATCTAGCTCGAAACAGCTGCTGGTGCTGCCATCAAGCACTTCAAGAATGCTCATGGCATCAACGTTCCCCGATCCCGCTTCTTGCCCGTGAAAAGCTGTTCTGATTTGCTTCTCATCAAGAGCGATATCTACTCGCTCTCTCATGGTCAGTTGGTCATCAACGAGCAAAGGATGTTCGAAATCACCCCAGTCATCAAACTCGGAGATCATTTCAAGAAGGTTAGTGTCCAACCGTGGCTGTCAAATCGTAGGCTCATATCGGTCTAGATTCAACAATTCCAAAAACGCTTCAAGAAAATCCCCAAGATTCTTGAGTTGGATCATTTGACTGTGACTGGAGATGTGTATTTCGGACGCAATGTCACCCTCCGCGGTACCGTCATCATTGTTGCCAATGAGGGCCAACGAATTGACATCCCTGACGGCTGCATCTTGGAGAATCGTACGTCTTCCCCATCTGTGTATCACCATCTTTGGCTGATTGTATCTGCCAGGTTTGGTTTCTGGAAATTTGAACCTGATCGTAAGTTCGAATCGCTTCTGCGAAAGACCCTCGCTGACATTCTGTCTGTGTGTAGGAATTGTAATGGACTTGCCGTAGTAGTGATATAATCTGTATGTAGTGAAAGTTGGACTTTTTCGTAGACAATTACTTAGTGATACCAGACGCGCTCTCTATCCTGTTCATTGGTTGACTTGCCGCAAATAATCAGTTACTTGGATCAATATTGATTGGAGTACTGTCGAGTACACAATTTCGCTACATGATGTCTATTCTCATGTGGCGCAGGTCAAATTCCGCACATCACCGTACGTTCGATGTAACATTGAACATGAATTCATATGTCCTGGAACAAAGCTGAGTAAGCCTGTTTGTTGTGCGAATGACAGATGAGAAAGAATACTTTACCGTCATATCCAATGTACCACAAAGCAGTCCTTCAAGATAGTCAGCTTAAGCAACACGATGACATGTGCCACTTACTATCCTCCAACACACAACCGTCTGGGACCTTCAACTGCTCCCCTTCGGTTGCAATTACTGAAAATGCAAAGTTTAAGGCAAGATAGACTGAGAATTTCAGTCCGAATCTTACTGATGACGGTCCCTCGCAGAATCACATTGCGACCGAAGCGAACGTCTCCAGATACGGTGAGATGATCAAGGTCGATGAGAGAGGGAACGTCCTTGATGCGACTCTGAAAGTCTTCTATCTATATCATCATCGTCGCATTCAAGATTGTGCGGAAACCAGTCAAAAGCACACCTTCTGGAAATAATCGCCGAGCTTGACGTTTGGCATCGTTTTAAAATCGCGGTTCACGCTCACAACAGGCTGTCCGTCCTTAATTGTGTAGATATCGCTTTGGAGCAGCAACAAATCAGAGCAACTCTGAACGGGAAGGAAACGTGATCGAGGAACATTGATACCGCGCGCATTTTTAAAATGTCGGATGGCAGCACCAGCTGCAGTTTCCAGCTACGATTTTCACGTTTGATGTGAGAAATTGTTGCCACAATTTTGTTGACCAACACATACCTGAAGGACGGAGCGCCCGTCAGCTGTCAATTTGGGATTTTCGATTATCTCAAGCTCCATTCCATCCTTGTGGTGCATAATCTTTTTCAGAGCTAAAACAGACATGGTAAGCGATCATATGATATATCGAGGTCGTGGCGCAGTGAGGAAGATTCATTTTCACCTTTCAAATCTATCCAAAGATTGTTTGTATTGAAAGCCTGGAAAGGGCGAACTGCGACCTGATATTACGATGACGCGGAAAGTGGTTGAAATGATTCTGACCTGACGAAAAATCCTCCACGTGGCCAGGTGGTACTTGTGCAAGCTCGAGAAGGCGGAGTTTTCCTTCATAATCTGGAAACAGGATTGAACATGTTGTGACTCATGTATTGATCTAGGACTCGGACAGTCATTACCTATAAGGGTCCCGCTCTATGTAGGAACCTTTCAGGAGAAGTGATAAAATCACTCCGTCAACACAACACATACCTGAAGCTCTACTTTTGTCTTGTCTGTTACCTCCATAAGAAAATCCGCCTTGACTTCAACCATATGATTAAAGATTCCGATATCAACCCTATAAGTTCAAGTTGTAAAATCCGTGCACATATCAAATAAAGTCACCGCTGACTGACACAGCGCCGAGATTGTCGCAATTGGACACAAAGAGGTATCTCTTTCCTTTCTTGAGAAGTCGATCGAGTTCACCCGAACGAAGGAGCGCGTTGTAGAGGTCGCCGTGCCCGGGAGGGTACCAAGATGCACGTTCGTCCTGTCCATCCAGCTGAGGGCATGGCAGAAGACTATCTCGCATTATCCTGGGATATCTTGATTGTATGAACGACTGGATATGGACTTGCTTGCCGTTGTATTTCTCAGTAATGCGCAAGGTATCCTCATGTGTGCTGAATGAATTCATACAGAGAAGCGGGATGTCAACGTCGTATTTTCTATTCAACGTTGCGATCTGTTGTATAGCAAAGTCCAGAAAGGTCAAGCCGTCTCTCAGTTCTAGGGCGCTCTTGGCTCCTTTGAGGGCTGACATTATGTATTTGGATGTGGTTGAATCGCGCAAATACATAAGGAAAACCTACCCATTGAGGTGCCGAGTCCCCCGTTTACCTTAAGCACGGCAAGCTTTTTCAGTAGGGAGGTTTCGTTCATTTGAGGGGGAGACAAATTCTTGTAAAGGACAACTTGGTCCATCGAAGGAGAGCTGACATTTTTCCAGTCGCTGTACTACACATGAGGCCAGAGAACTGCTCAAGATTGCATACTCACAGTATTTGGGAGGGGGCCTCTGTGATAAACCTGTTTAGTAGTTTGGAAAACATTTCCATCTCCTATAAGACATTGGTTCAAGGAGAAAAGGGTCGAAATTAGCTAGGAAAACAGACCCTTTTCGCAGAAGTATCAGAGGCAGAATTAACGAGCATGGCAATATCGTTTTGCATATTTTGTGCTGGGACAGATTTGGTTATATAGTGTCGGACATGCTTGATGGCACGGCGACGGAGTCCACGAAGTCGTTCTTGAAAAAAAGAAACGTAGTACATGGTGGGAGGGGGGAGTAAAGAAATAAGCTCGATAATGGCATTTTACACGTTGTTTGAGTAATAAGGAAACAATGCGCAGCTGTGAAGCGGAACACGATGCATGAGAAGAACGCGCCACAAGGTCTTTGTAAGCGATCCAGCGCTTATTGGTCATGTGACGAAGCGGAATATGCCGCTGCGGAGACTGAAATTAAGTAAACCTTAATTCGAGCTATCCACAGAAAAGTCGCACTCCTCAAGACTCCGCATCCTCAAGACAAGTCCGCCATGGGTTAGTGCCGCTCCTCCGTCCTTCGTCAATTTATTTATCTCTCATTCAGGTATCTCTCGCTCGTCAAGGCATAAACGCTCTGAAACTGGCGCCCAGCGTGCTCACTACCGCAAAAAGAGAAAGTTCGAGCTTGGTCGTCAAGCGGCCAACACTAAACTCGGCCCCAAACGTGTTCACACCGTTCGTGTTCGTGGTGGAAACCTCAAGTACCGTGCTCTCCGTCTCGAATCTGGTAACTTTGCATGGGGATCGGAGCACACCACCAAGAAGACAAGGATAATCAGCGTCGTGCGTTTTATCATTCGTTTCACTCGTCTTTTTTTACACTATAAATCAGGTGTACAATGCTTCCAACAACGAGCTTGTCCGCACAAACACCCTCGTCAAGAGTGCCATCATCCAGGTTGATGCTACCCCCTTCCGTCAATGGTACGAGTCCCACGTAAGTTTTTTTCATCACCTTGGATGTGCGATAAAATGATTCAATACGTCTTTATACAGTATGCTCAACCCATAACCAAGAAGGGCAAGGCTCAAGCCGCCCCTGCTGCCGATGCCTCCGCGGAGCCAAAAAAGCTGTCAAACCATGCACAGCGCCACCTTGACGAGAGAAAGAAGGGTCAGTGGAATGTTCAACTAAAGCAGAGTATGATCTGATACCTCTTTAGATGCCAAGATTGACTCTCTTCTTGAGTCTCAATTTGCTGCTGGTCGTCTCTACGCCGCCATTTCTAGCCGACCTGGACAGTCTGGTCGTGCTGACGGCTACATCCTTGAGGGTAAGGAGCTTGAGGTACGAGTTGATTGTTGTTCCTTATGGCGTATGATTTGACCAGCATTCTAGTTCTACCTCAGGAAGATCAGGTCCGGCAAGCAGAAGCATGCTCACGCTTAATTTAGCTAGTCGCATCGTCTTTGCATGTCGTTCATCCATTTTATCGGGTACCCAAAATACATATGTTTGGAATTTCGTAGTATGCATATGCCCGAATGAAATCTTTCGGAGTTCTTGTTGCTCTGTAATATACATACTACAATCTATGCATAACATGCCCTCCAACAAGCGATTTATTTTTCTCTAATCAAGTGTTTACAATAAGATTGATTGTTGACTGTTTGGACACAGTCGCTTCTTAACTTGATCCCTCAAGTCGTCTTGCACCTTGCCATGGTATACATAGGCCCTTCCCCTTCCGACATTGCCTGATATCGTATTTCAGCTTATTTTCTCAGTGTTCAAGACTCTTACTGATCAGCAAGTCACGGTGGAACTCAAAAATGATCTTTCCATTACTGGTGTTCTGAAATCGGTGGACCAGTTACGACACTGTACCATTCCACATCGACTATGCGCTGAAATCTTCTAATGTTTTAGATTTCTCAACATACGATTGGACAATATTCAAGTATCTGATGAAGCGAGGCATCCTCACATGGTGCTTTTCATGTTACCAACCACCTCTGGTTTATTAATTTAACGCCTGCCTTTTCTTCGCAGATGGCGGTGAAGAATTGTTTCATTCGCGGTTCTGTCGTTCGCTATGTACAGTTATCAGCAGAGAGTGTTGATACCCAATTACTTGAGGATGCGACTAGACGAGGTCAGACTTCACGGCTCGCAGCTTCGCTGACTGTTTCTAACTGTTTCAATCTGCAACAGAGGCCACGGCGCAAGTCAAGCGGTGATATTATAGATGTGATTCGTGTTGTTTTTCGTCGTGCCACAACAGAGTTGACTAGTGGGTAGTGCTCTATGGATTCAATACTCAACCTCAAATCAATCTACACCAAAAAGTACACTCCCTATACATACATATCATCGCCCCCCACCCGCAATCTCGTCTTCATCATGTGTCAGGGTTTCGCCAAATTTTCGCAGTACCATCAGCACTGGATGTAAAGAATTCATTGGCGTCTGTTGGGTGGTGTTCTGTCCATGTAATGACCTTTTCATGAGCCTTAGGAGGGGGATTTGGGGGTATTAGCTTCGCCTTTTGGATGTTAACAAAATGAAAAAAGATTCTTCTAGAGCAACCTTACGTCAAGAAGATCCCAATTCCAAATCTGTCCATTCTCGTCGCCACATATCACGTTCGCTTCGCCATGTCCAAAACACGCGCGACAACGGTACGAGGTGTTTAAGTGACCGGTGAAATCGTTCAGCAACTTGCCGGTAGCAGTGTCCATAAGGCGTACATGGGAATCAAGGGTGGTTACCAGGATTGTCTGACCATCCTGTGTTGGCATAACTGAAGTAACTGGTTCTGAAATGGTGTCGTGTCAATATTTGAATTGAATAGTAGTCAGGAAGCGATAACTCACGGCCAATGAAATCAGATCGCAGTTCCCCCTTGCGCAAATCGTATGACCGTACATGCCCATCAACAGAACCAGTAACAATCGTAGTTGCTCCGACATAGAGAGTCTGAACCGCATCGCGTGCCTCGTCTAGCACTTGAATCGGTTGACGGTTAATTGCTCTGGCATCATATGGTTGGGACTAGAAGTTGAGTCTAAGAAAAAAGCTGGGGCTTACCTTAAATCCCATAACCGCACCGAGGCGTCGAAAGAACCTACGTATATTTTTTTAGAGTTACACATGGCCCCCAATACACACATACCACTAGCAACTACGGTTGCATCTTCGTTGAATTCAACGGTATAGATTTTGCCCATATGGCCAGCAATTCGACGCGTCGTGACACCAGTAGCCACATCCCAAAGAAAGATAGAACGATCCCCTCCCGAGGAAGCAAACTTTGCATTATCATGAGCGCTATAATTTCACGTCAATTCAATGAAAAATCCCCAATGAAGAGAGACCGACACGGAGATGGACAGAACTTCATAGCCATGAGCAGCGAAGGTTTTGATTTCAGCACCATGGCCTGCACTCCACAGCCGCACAGTTCGATCCTGGCCACCAGTTAAGATATACTTTGCAGACCCTTTAGCATAGCGAGCGACGTTGATTGGACCTTTGTGGCCGTTGAGAGTTACATGGACTGATCTAGGGAGTTGTGGAGAGGATGCCATGATTGCATGTGACTTTGAGCATTCAATGTCGAAACGCCCATTATCCCCTGCTCCCTTTTTTCCTGCAAAGCGTTTCCATACTCTCGAACCAAAATCTACTGTGGAGAGGGCCACTTTCTCCTTCAATGATACTTTATACGATGAACTTGTCTTGAATATCTTTTCAAATCTCTCTTGGGCTGATCTCTGCGCAGCTCAAGCCACAAGCACCCATTGGTGCAGGCTGGCATCAGATAATACACTTTGGAAAAACTTATATCTTCGCATATTCGGCCGAACGCGCCTTCGAGGTTCAAGAGGGTATCTTGCTCGCTCGGATGGCCTGGAAGTCCGACCTCTACCTGGGCGGAGTATCTGGAAACAAGGGCCTTTCATGGACTGGAAGTGGATGTTTAAAGTTAGCTCTAACTGGAGGAATGGTGCGTGTAAATTGCGTTTGTTAACGTTCGACGACCACCGATGCAAGTTGACAGGCCGTTGTGCAATCGAAGAACTGATAGACAACGGTGCAGAGGAAAGTGACCCCGCCAACACATCTCAATCACCTTGCGACCCTCTTATTCTACTTGCTGGCCCTCTGACTGTAGTGGCTCCTTCGCAACCTTCTGAACATCTGTCTCTCAATCTGTCCACTTGCACCTCCAATCATTTTCGAATGCCATGCAATTCGAGAATCGGAGGTGGCCCACATAAGATCACGGCCCTTGCTGTTGACCAGTCGCAACCAGTTCAAGGGCACCTACGTCTTGCTGTGTTTATTTCCAGTGCAGAGTTCACCATCTTCTCCGTCAACCCTGCGCAACTCTCTTCCTCGGTGCGTAAACTCACATATTTGCCGAGTGGAGGTAGGTCTCGTGGGCCACCAGTTACCCACGCAGTATACCATCATCCTCTCCTTGTTACCTTGTCCCAAAACTTCACTTTATCCTTGTATAATCTAGCTGGCGACACTGTTGTGCTTACCCAGACCCTCACATCTTTCACGTCCTATTTTCCGTCATCCATAGTCCTATCTATGACATCTACCACGACATATAAACTTGTCCTGACATATACCGTCCCTGTTTATCCTGCACACTGGTCTGTGGGAGCAACCGAGGTCATTATATCTGGGCCTCGACCTTCCAGTATCCTGCCTGATAGAGATCAACTTCTTACCAATCCCATGTGCGTGGTATCGACGCGCACAATTAGAGCATTGGATGTTCCTCCTGGATTCTTCGATGATGAAAAACTACGTTCCCTTCGAGATCAATATAGTCGCAAAGTTCTTTGCGTCACCGATGCACAAACAGACGGGAAATGGGTTGTCCTCGCACCTGCTGAGACTACTCCGCCTTCCACCACCTCCATATCTTGCACAACTATGCCACCAAGCCTCTCAACTCCGAATGCTTCATTTCTGAACTCATCGACGACGTTGCAACTTTATCGTCTCTTTCTTCCCAACTCGTCGAAGTCTGTCGCGGCTCAAGCGCCCAAATTAACATTTGTGAGGAACCTGCATGGACAAACTGGACCAATCGCATCGTTGGCGCTCGCTGATGGTCGGTGTGTTAGTCTTGGACTAAACGGTAGCTTATGGGTATGGGATCTAGAGACTGGCACTGGAGCTGAGGTGTCATGTCAAGAAAGTGAACCATTGAGTGAACACTCTCTTGCAAGCGTGGTTGCTTTCGACGACAGAAGGATTGTTACTACGAGAGGATACCATGTATTCGTACATAGATTTGACATTTGAATCTGTCTGGTCGCCGTGCATACTATACTCTCTAGACATCCAACACTAATTTCTCTAACCTTTGCCTCGCACATAACCATTCTCTATCCAACAAGCTATAACTGTTTACATCAGTATACCCTCCTTTCATATCACTCCAACATTCCCTGCGTTTGCCTTCCAAGACGGCTTCCAAAATCTTCTCTAGCCACGTACGCATGGGTACGTTATCTGCGCCGGTCTCGAATGTTGCTCTGTGCATCTTGCGATCCTCAAAAGCAAATTTCAAGACGTTATATAGAGCCTCGGTCGCGTAGCCCTTTCTATGCAGTTGCGGTGCAAGCAAAATGCCGATCTCACAAGATCGATTGATCTCGTCGATGTTGAATAATCCAGTGCTACCCGCGAACTGGAATTCCCCATCCTCTCTCTTAATGTAGATGTGAAAATCGATAATGGACGGATTGTTTGCACGATCCTCTCTTCGGACTTTGGCATCATCAGGCGTGAAATGAGTGGGTAGGAAACGAAGATA
>JABAJW010000227.1:0-10502 GCA_018855395.1 Arthromyces matolae | reverse complement strand
ACGGCAACGCGGCATAACAATAAGGACAAGGTGAAGTGTTTTTGTGGGCGTATAGTGAAGCAACATGCACGACAAAAGGCATCCCTCTGAATCAGTGATCATCGTTGTAAAGGGTTCCCATAAAAAGGACTGATTTCATGATCCACACTGGTTGTAAGTCAAAAGGGTAAAGATCAGGTACGCCCGTTCAAACCACAAGCAGGATCATAGTTGCTTACCTATTAGTACCGTTCAAAGTGGTCCTTCGGTTTCCGAAGGTCAGCTTCGAAGCTCATCACATGATGTAAATTTCATTCTCCGCGTGAATTCAAACGGGACACATCAAAGTACCGTTACATGTCACTGCCAGTTCAATGTGAACGTGCAGCGCGTAAAAATAAAAATCTGTAAAAATCACGATAAATTATAATCAATGTAAATAATGGACGCCAGGCTTCTTGCCCTCATTGGAAACCGTTATCTTGCTGGGCCAGGTAAGCAAGACCCGGACCTCCCCCCCCCTCCTCCACCGCCCTATTTTCTGATATGTGTGCACCCAAAAATTAAAATGTTCAGAAAATGATGTATTCTGCCTATTACAGGCATATCAGGTGCAATACATCATTACCATCAAGGTTTTATTTAAAGGGTTTGCTAAATATTAGTATCATATGTCACCCCTTACTGGCAGTGACATGTAACGGTACTTTGATGTGTCCCGTTTGAATTCACGCGGAGAATGAAATTTACATCATGTGATGAGCTTCGAAGCTGACCTTCGGAAACCGAAGGACCACTTTGAACGGTACTATTATCGACATAAGTAACAGTTATTGTTGAGACCAGCTGCGTCGACCACAAGTTATTTCAAGCCGTTCCATGCACTGAAATCTTCAAAGGCAGCAGACTATAGCGGCTCTAGAGTCATCGATAGGCCAATGCCGCAGATACGAGTCCAGGTGAGTTTATAGCACTATAGCGAGTGATCCAAGCGCTCCCCGGGAAATTTGAATGTTTGCTGAATTCCATGAGTGGTTGAGGTCGCGTATTTTGATGTTTCCTATGGCTACTGTCGTATCGTAGACTCGCAACTTTTGTAAAATTTCGAAGTCTTTAGAAGCCCTTGTAGCAATTCAATGCACACGCCGCAAAACTGCTACAACACATGCCACAGAAGGAACAGGCAGACCCATGCGGGATTCGTACTCGTCATGTCACCAGATTTTGGTGACCGCCGGTCACCTGCCGCGGGCAGTCACCGAAATCTGGTGACCTCTAGCGCGTAGGCTGTAATTACACGGTTATTCCTTTCTCTTCCTCCTCCAATAATTGTACACTACAGCTCTCTCTCTTTACTCTACTCTACATCACAAATATATTCTACTTCATGGCCAAGCCTGGCAGCATTCCTCTCTTGCCTGCATTGCCCATTCTCGAAACGAACCGAGCATCAGCCGCCACGACAACCATCACCAGTGATGCCAACATTGACCCCGAGCTCAGGCACGCCCAGTTCAAGCCAGAAGTCAGGAATGGTGTGATAATTTCAAAACTCGCCTTTGCCTCCCAACTGTGAGTTGTTCTTTTCGGCGCTCTCGCCACTTGTGTTCTTGCCTCACGCGTTGATTTTTACAGTGAGAATGTTCTTCGTCGGAGACCATTACAGGAGGCATGCTCCCATTTTGGCGTACACCATGCACGGCAGGCCAATCTGAAGAAGCTCAGGGCAGCGTTGGTGAGCCACTGGTGCGTTTCCTACACTCTTCTCTACATAACAACTCTAAATCATCGTTACAGGTATTCGGACGAGCCACCGAACCTTCCTTCACCCGCTATCAACAATTCTGTGCCTACCTTGCCTCAAGTACCTCATACTGCAACTCCAACTACCAGGAGTGACAACAGCTCACTCGACCTACAGCCCGAAACTGCAGATGACCTTGATTTGGACGATGATGCATTACTCCTCAAGCAGTATGGACCAGCGGCGGCGCTTGGTTCCTTTGATGATGGCTATATGGAAGGTGAAGAGGACGAAGAGGACGGAGAGGATCCAGGTGGTGTGGATGTTGACATGGAGCCGCCCTCTCAGGACAACTGTACGTTCTTTTCTCTTGCTATCTATAATGGCCTTGAGATTGATTTTGACGGCGGCAGTAACACACGAACAATTCAAACGCAAGGTACGCATTGGAGCTGCACAAGACTCAGAGCTCAATCGACGAGCGGGTGGGATTAAGACCCAAAAAGGTGTCCTCAAGTGTTGGAAAGTAAGTTGCTCAACTTCCGCTTGCTTGAACGCTCTCACTCCATTAATCAAGATCTTTGTTGACCAAGCCCTCGCCAAGGGTGAAATTCACGACGATATCGTAGATGAGCACTCGTTGCTCCTCTTTCTCAATTATTCAGCCACTCGTTGCCGACGAACCAGTAGAGGAGAAGATATCCCAGAGACTCGCATTGGTGCAGTGAGTCACTTGCAATTTTTATTTATTTCGAAGCTCATCGAGTTCAAGTCTCAAATCAAGAAGGAATTCTTTGGTGTTTTGCGCATCCGGAGTGAACAGGAAGCGGCGGATCCAACTCTAGCTACTACGCGGCCAGGCGCAACTGTCTACGTTTACCGTTTAGCCAAGACACGGATGGACGAGGCTCTTCAAAATGCGTATACGTAAGTCCTTCTCAGTTTTTTTTTGTTCTGCAGACTTTTCACTTTGTTATCTTGTCTAGAGGACTTATCAAAGGCGACGATGCACCAGACGTTGTGGCAAACACTTTCTTGGAGCAGCTGCCGCAGGAAACTCTGGATAAGATTGGTATTGGGTTTCTTTCTCATCGCGAACGTCAGTCCTTTTTACTCTTCTCTTCTGAAATCCTTTATTGATATTACATCAGTAAAATCTGCAATCAACGGACATCTCGCATGGAACATGATGAATTCCAGTGGTAATCGAGGGGATGATATACGATCACTTCGGCTGTGCGAAATGCAGCCGTACACCTTCCTACATCCTGATGGTGTAACACTTGTCCCAGCTGTCCTTGGCCTTCAATCAGCCAGCAAAGCCTCCGTGCGTCGTGGCATGAAGACAGTGAGGGAATAAAAATGAGGATTTTAATTTGTTACTGATTTTTTTTATAGACCGTGAACCCCACATATACATGTTTTATTGCGGCTCGAGATCCGTGTAAATGCCCGTTGGGGGCGTTTGCGTTATATCTTCATTTTCTCCATGACTACGTAGATATCAATGAGAAATATCGTATCGACTACACTGTTAATAAGTCTTGGCGTGCCGTAAGTCTAAATTTTATTCTTCTTTTGCACACAAAAATAACTATCGAGTGTAGATTCATCTCATACATGGGTCATCAGCAGTCGTTCCCTATAACGAGCATGCTCTTCAAAATCTGTTTGTTCAGTCGTACAAGAAGGCTGGAGTTGAGAGTCGTTTGAAGGCACATCTTGCTCGGCACATGTTGGGCTATCAGCAGGAAAAAATGGGGTCCGTTGTTTATACTTTCGTTGGGAGGTTCTGTCTTCTGATCCTATGATTTAGTGTCGATGAAAGCAAAACGGCAAAGCTGGGCTGGTCAAGAGACACGTATAGTAATACTTATGCACCAGCACTTCCAAAGTCGGTTAGTTGTTTTCCAATCGTATCATTGAGTATCAGTTGATTCTCAAGTTAAATAGGCAATTCTTGGTGCTCATGGATACAAGGTTAGCGAGACGTACAATCCTGTCTGGCGGCACGTCCGCGTGCCCGAGAAATTTTTAGAATTAGTCTGCCCCATGGCAGAGGAAAATTTAAGCCTTGTCGAAGGTCAAACTATTGTACAACTATTACGAGTGCCGTGACTCATATAAGATCAGGGAAGCGCAATCTCGTAGGCGCAACAAATTATTGGAAAATGATCATCACTCTCCGACCGTTCTTATTTCAGGTATGCCATCAATGTCTGGAATGTTAGATAGTGGAACTAACATGTAACGCAAGTCGGCTGCCGCCATCTTTCAGATTACACCAGATTCAGCAATATTTCGACTTCCTGCTCTAACGCACCCTGATGTCCGTGTATGGATGACCACAACGTTTCCCGCAGAGCTAGCTGCATTAAACGCTGCAGCTGGTGATCCAATTGATTTGGCCCGGATTCAGGATGCCACAATGCGGGCGGTCATTGAGGAAATGCGACGTCACACCAGTTTGCAGGCCACACAATTACATACGCATAGTCAACAAATTTCCGCGCTCACTCAGAAGATTGATCGGCGAACCGCGCAGTGGTCTCCACCAAAAGCTGCCGTGCATTATCCCTCTTCAGCACTACCTGCACCATCCTTTCCATCTTCTTGTGCCATTAGTTCACCTTTATCTGAAACGGTAGCTCCTACGATCATTGACACGCAAAATTTGGCTGCCGTGTCATATTCAGATGTCCCGCAACCTTGTCAATCGTCCATTGATCTTGTTTTACCTGGTACAATTGCTTTTTGTGCACCTGGTAAGCACGCATTTGAATCGGACGGTACTAGAATCTTGACCAAACTCATTTAGGTGATGTTCTTCTTGCGGAGCGACCCATCTTTTCACAACATGCCCCTTGGGCTGCTGTTTTTGATACCATCAGGCAGCCGTCTGCTCTCTGGGAGGCATGGAAGCCCAACAAGACTCTGGATCAGATGTCCATTGTGTCCGTCTGGGATTGCTACAACACTGGTGAAGCTGTCTATGACATCAAAACTGGGAACCAAATGGGTGTCAAGCCCCCTCTTCGACTTGTAGAGCAGCGCTTTCGCCATGAGTGGCGAAAAACTTCTGGGGTGCGTAATTTTGATTTGAGGATACAATGCTTATACTGCATATTCTAGGCTCGAAAAACTTGGGAACGCTTCCGTGAGATTCCCGAGTGGATTGATACAGCTATGAGGGAGCGTGGCCTTACTTCCGCTGCTGCCATCAAGGAGCTGGAGGCACGAAGATCAGTACCCGGTCGAAGCACTCTTCTTGGGACCAATGCACTGGCATCTCAGCTTGCCTGTAGCCGCAAAGCCGATGCTAAAAAGGTATTGATTTATTATATCAAATGAGCATTGCAGTTTTGAAAAGCTATACAGGTGCTCCAACTGCAGCAGCCTCTTCAAGTTGTGAAGTTGACGGACCCAGGTTCAGCCAGCAAGCGAGCACAATCTATTGGAGGTCGCCCACGCGGCAAGAAAGATTGTTGATGACGGTGACTTGCACATACTATGCATTCAGATTCCACTTTACTTCTAGTCATTCGTATGATGTTCAATTTATATAGTTTTTGTTTTCCACCAGACTTGGTCTATAATCTTTCGAAGTGAAAACCAACAGTGAATCCCTGGTAGTACATGCATGACGACAACTTATATAAGACTTTCCTAGACCACTGTTATCCACTTGACTTTGAACTATTCCCAGCACCTCTACCATGAATACTAATGGTCCGGAGCCGCAGTTTTCCTTGTCAAATACATGCATCAAAGAGCTGCATGAGCGAAGGCGATCAAAAGCTCGCCCCTTTATTGTGGGCGTAAATATCCAGTATGCCAATACATATTACTCACCTCTCATTTGTGGCCTGTACTGAGACCATGTATTATAGTAATATGTTGGACAACTGTGTCGTAGATGAACAAAACAAAGGAAGCAGTCCCAAACTGCAGATTTTCTTCGACAGATTGTGCGAATTCCTAACTGCACCTGCCGTATTTGTTTTTGTAGACAGCGGCAAAGATGGAACAAGTGCAGCACAACGTAAAGGCAAGAAGGTCATGATATTAGTGAATGCATTTGGATATCGTTATCACCAGGTGCGGGATGACCAAAATCATCTTTCAATTGTTCTAACAAGCGACTAAACTCTCAGGCTCCAGGAGAAGCAGAAGCAGAGCTTGCCTGGCTCAAATCAGAAGGCCTAATTGATGCTATTGCTGCAGACAATGGTGATACGCTCATCTTTGATACGAAAATTGTGACGTGCAGGTTTTCTAATCCTGTGGATACATCAAGATGGATACTTCGCGAGCCTGTCATCGCCGAGATCACAGTGTTCTGCCACGATTATTTTGGATGGTCAGTACCCAAAATGCGCAGCACATTCCACTCAAAGCTGTGGCGCGGGGTATTGATTTCAATGCTCTCGTCGGTAAGCCTTCTGCGCCGTGTAAAGAATCATATTGAAATAGAATAGAAATATGTGGTGCGCGACGAAAAAAAACTCAACACTCCATTCATTGGCACTACTCTTCTTTCAATCAAACAGGAAGGGACACGCAATGGAATGGCCGAAGTCACTATTTCAACATCTGGCTTTGTTGCATTGATGGGAATTGTGAACGCGACCGCCAGCAGTCTTGTAGTGTGCGTTCCTGAGAGTCTTCTTCGACAGCCTAACATCTCCCTTCTTGATCCAAAACCATTAATATTCAGCCCTGCATCAAGCTCTGAGGCATTGCAAAGTACCAGGCCTCCCAACGAACTGAGCTTTCTTGACCTCAAAAGTGACCTCATAAGCCTGGGGCACTGAGCTGAGAGAATTGTATAGATAAATAGATTATCATTCTTGTAGCTGCCTGTGCCAGTGTACAGTATTACGACCAATGTAAATTAATGTTATCTGAATGTGCCGATGTGTCAGAAAATTTCAAACGAATATTGCAAACGGATACTGACCTGCTATCTATTCCGCATTCTGAGTCTTGCAGCGACAACGTAGCAAACAAATCATAAGAGGCCAGAAGTCAGAGAGACGAGAGGCTAGACAGAAGCGGCGAGGAGAAAAGAGACTAGATAGAGAGTGCAGATGAACTTCGACAGCTGGCAGCCAAGCTCTGAATGCAGTATCAAGAGGAGGCTGCCAACCGTGTCCGCGTCCGCCCCAAAAGTGGAAGTGGATTGACAAATGAGGAAAGAGGCCTGGTGACCGCGGCGACGACAAGCCAGCCAAAGACGTGGTGACCAGCGGCTGCGAATGAGGGAAACGCGACGCCGGTGGCAGGAGGAAGAAATCGGGAACATTGAAAAACGGAGTCACCGTGCACAGCCACCGTCCCTTTTTAGGCAGTGACCGGGACCCGCGGTCACAGCGAACCCGCCTGAGAACAAGAGGGAACAAGAGCAAGAAGCAGAATGATGGATGACGTAATCCACTATTCTTGTATATCAACCAACCTCTGATCGACGTTCTTCTGCATCTACATCGCTCCCGTTCAACCCAGGTTGCTCAAATTCTCTATGTCGTAAGCCATTTCTATAGTATATGTAGGCCTCGGTAACATGATTCGCGTCAGTCTCACAGTTTGCCAGATCGACGACCCTTATGCGATCAGTATAATTTCTTCTTGCGAAGTTTCTCTTGAAGAAGATGGTTCGTTGGATACAACTCGGATTGGATTCGTGAATGAAGGCGATAGTTTTGTGGTTTGTACCGTTATGATGATATGGAGTTTCAATGGCTCAACGTGTGCTACAGGGATATCCAGATCCTAAAGACGGCAGAGCGTACAACCCACTAATAGACCGCTCACTGCCGTCAACGATATCACCTACCAAGCTGAGGAAAAGTCTTCGCCTTATTAACGGCGCGCCAGCTTTACCATTGATACGTGCGTAATGCACGATCGCGTCCATTCGTTTATTTTTGCCTAATATCATTATCCAGGTTTGTCAGATTATGATAAAGCACTGACGCGTCAAATTAAACAGCAAAGGGAAATTGTAAAATCTAAATTGACCTCAATAGTGCCTCCTCATGAAGTCAAGAGGCCAGTGGAAGCCGCTAAATATGCTCCTAGTCGCTCGCACCTATTGCCTCGACGCCTTACGAACCCAGACAATCCCGATGCTCGGGATGAGCCCTTAGACATTGCGTAAGACTGTCCTTCAAGACCCGCCTGGTTGCTAACTCTTTTGTGTGCAGTATCAGTGTACGTGAGCAACGCGTCTTTGATCCCCATGTACCCGCCATCAGAAACTGGGAATTGAATCTCGAATACAATTTCTCGTTGGACACATCGAAACTCACATCACTCGAGCGTGGTATTACCTACTATGTATGTTCTAATCTCCAAATGGCCAACATCACTTATTTGATCTTGCTTAGAGCCGCGTCTCCAATGGCCAATACCATCCTTTCATAGAAAAAGACGAACTCGGTTCTTGTATAGATGCAAGTACTCTTGAGTACCACCTTGATGAAGTTCCGGGGATATCCCTTCCAGTTCTCGTTCTGATGCGTAAGAATGCATCCTTCCATTCAACCACACTCTAAGTTTTTTTTTGTTTGTAGGCGAACAAGATGTTCTAACACAACTACGGAAAAGTCGCTGACACACACTTCACATCATGGTAAGGAGGGTTAAACTGAGGCTCATTATCACCTTCGGGGGTGGTGCCACGCTATCAAACTTAATTTGGACACAGGCACCTCATGGCCAACTTGAATGACATTGTTTAATATATGTATACCAGAGAACAGCCATGTAGCATAACGACATTGTAATAATAGTCAAAGTACTCTTCGGGGATCCAACTGATGGATTGAGTTGAGAAAAGGATCTATTGTTCGCTCTCCAGACCGTCTCTCAAGCCTCAGCATCCACTGTCCCAGCATGGGCAGAGCATTCGCGAGAACGGCACAGGCTGAGCTCGTGAAGTCCTTCCGCCAAGGTTGCCAAAATAACAATATTAGGCCAATGAGATTCAGAGTGGCTCCCAATCCCTTTTGCACAGTAAGGTCGACTCGATTCATAGGACGTCCTATATCAAGCTAGTAAAAAGAGACACTTTGAAGTTTGCATATGAAAATGAACGCACGATAAAAGCACACCGGTTTACCTTCGGTGTGATAAGGAGCCAGACAATGCCAAGGAATGTTACGATTCTTTGCTAAAAGAGTGACGCGACCATTTTCCTCCCACTGAGAGCAACAGTTATTAGGGAGCACACATAATGATATTTAGGAAATGCCCACAAAGTTGTAACCTCGATCCCAGACACTAGCTTTCGGACTGTTGTGAGTGTTGAGTATTATCCGCCAAGTGTCTCGTTCAAAGTCGGAAGAGTCGGGGTCATCGTAGAGATGAATGTCCAGCCATCTGCGAACATTTCAACATCGAAGTAAGCGCAGTCTCTCTGCTACATCGACTTACCCTTTCGAGGGATCATTTGCTTTTTGTTGCGAACTCTGCCGCTTTGGGGCAGAGACAATGTCATCGGGGAATTCGTCTGTAAAGGGTAACGGCCCCGGAACAAAATGGTTCGGAAGTTCAGATATCTTGTCCGTCGTGAACTTGTGACGGATAGACTCAAGTAATTCAATAGGTGGCGAGTGAAGATATTCGGTGGAATCTGGACGACATTTCCTAGGGTAATTCTTCATACCAGGAGAAAGGTCGAGCGAGGCTTTTTGGGGCGGGGGCGGGGGCGGAGCGATCTGAGGTTGCTGAGGGGGAAATCCCAGATGCAACCCAAGGCCTAAAGGTGTCGATAAGGCAGGTGCTAGTGCTGGTGGCGGCGAGGATGGTGGTGATGGAAGTGGACTTGAGGGTAGATAAGATAAAGGGCCACATGTGGAAGGGGACTTGGGACTTGGAGTGGACGGTTCTGTTGTTTGGCTTGAGTCTGTGTTTGTCGAAACTGACTCAGGCACTGTCAACAACCCCGCAAGTTCAAATTTAGGGGGATCTGCATCGACATTTGTGAGTATATCAGTGTGTATTGGAGGAAGAGAGAAGTACCCTCGATTAGGACAGATGGAGGTGATGGAATGGAATGCTTTGAAGTCTGTTGGACTGTAACCGGAACGATGTCATCGTCAACTTTGACAGGATCTGCGTAGAGAGAAGGAATATCAGTACTGGGTAGCAGCAGTGGAAGTGAAGGTAGAGGTTTACTCGGGAGAGGTAGGAGAGAAGATATTGGAGTTGGAGGCAAGGGATCTTCATCGACCGATTCTTCATCATTGGCGTGGCATTTTCCTGACGAGGCTTTGGCCTGTTCCGCCCAACCCAAAGCAGCGTCAACCATTCTCACAGTAAATTGCTCGTGAACATGTTGCGAGATTCGACACCGCGAGTCACGACCTCTTTCGCAGTCGCTGAGGGTATTAAAAACGGACATGGGCTACGCGAATGGGGTTAGAAGAACCCCTAAGTGAAATTCCAGAACTTACAACGTATATGGGTGTTTTTATGTCAAAGCGAAGCTGCGAGTGCAAGGTTAGCGCAAGGAGTAAGACGTAGTCGGGGTCCTCACAATTGCCATTTGATTCTCGTCAATAATACCCTCTGCTTCATAATGCTGGTTGGGCTAGCCAAAGATGAGTGAAAAGGCAGCGAAGATCGCTGGAATCTCACCTGCGAAAATCTAAGCGTCCCCGTGGGCTCCTATGAATGATTAAACTCAAACGTAGCCAACCAAATGCATAAGCGCACTGATACGTGAATAGGCGCCGCCACACTATCCCGTGAGTCCTAAGTACACCTTTAGCAG
>JABAJW010000226.1:0-10527 GCA_018855395.1 Arthromyces matolae | reverse complement strand
GGAATGGCAAAAGAGAATAGAGACGAACCGATATACAATGAGAAGCCAATAGTGCAGAGAAGAGAGGAAAAGATGGCGACGAGACCTCGAACTCCGAAACCATCTGAGATAAAGCCAGCGATGATATTAACTGTTGTGGGATGTCAAGGAATGAAAAACGCGTACGGAGGATGACTCACCGACGAATGCGAGTGCGAAGGGCGGTACAGAATACAGCTGAGCATTGACAGCGGTATAGCCAAGGTCATGGATAATGGTTGGGGAAAAGCTAGTGGAGGGAGTAAGTGCCAGGCCGCCGTGAATTATTGAGGAACATACTATGACATCCCCTGAGAGATAGTACCTGCCAGAGAATCTCGATGTCAGTATACGTATGTGGCTACAGGAAGTGTGCCTACCACTGAAGAACAAGGAAATTCCGATCATCATCACATGAGGAAGTGCATAGGTCTTTGCAACCTCACCCCAGCTGAACGATTCTTCTTCCTTGAAGGCCGTAGGAGTGCAGAGCCGTGATAGGATATACGCCTTCTCCTCCTCCCGGAGGAACCGAGAGTGTTGAGGTGAACGAGGGAGAAGTATGAACCCCGAGAGACCAAACACAGTAGTAAAGACTCCCTCGAGAATGAAGATCCAGGACCATCCAGAGCGATCTCCGACTCCGTCCATTCGAACGATACCATATGCGAGGAGACCCGAGAAAGCCAGGGCGAGAGAGGACGTGGAGAATAACACAGAAACTCTGTGTAAACGTAGAGAGATGCGGTCAATGACTAAGGAAACTGGAAGATGGAAATTTCGAACCGTTTTTGGAGCGCTTCTCGCGGATACCAGAACGAAAGATAAAGAACAAGTCCAGGAAAAACTCCGCCTGTAGGTCATTAGAGATAAATAACGATTTTTACAAGCCCACCCACCCTCGAATACACCCAGGAAAAAACGACAAACCAAGAGTCCCGTGTAATTTTTCACGAAGCCTGGTTCGAATTTTAACAACGAGCCGAAATAGTAAAGATGTTTCGAATACCTTGTAGAGTAGTAATGATGCCCCATAGAGTTAACATTGCGGGAAGCAAGATGTTGGGTCCAACCCTCTATAAGTGACAGGGCGGTGTTAACATAAAGCGAGTTGAGAGAAGTCGTCGGACACGAACCTTGAGAATGAGATTCGAAGGCAACTGGGCCATGAAGTATGGGATGAAGGTGACAGTCAACGCGATCGTGTATTGATGGTTCGTTAATTTCAACTCCTTCTGCATCCCAGCTACTCGAGCGTTCCCCAAGTTCCCGCGATCCTATCACAGCAAAGATGAATACGATAGGACTGTATATAAATGAGCACGTACAAGGAACGCCAGAAGATAGAATATCGCCACGATCGGTACAACGCGAAAATCGATTTTGCGCCACGCTCGTTCAAGGCGAGGGTCGTAATCATGCTGGACGCTATTGGTGCTCTCGCCTTTACTGAATGAGTTCACAGCTTTATCGAGAAAAGGCGGGGTATGGTGAGAGGGGGGCGAAATGGTTTTTTGGCTGAACATGGTGGGACAAACGAGAGGAGAACTTGATTACGTAGATTCGATCGGTCGAGATTTACTCGCTCGTTTTCGCAGAACAGCGTTAACATAAAGTTTGCTTGGACCTGTGCACTAGAACGAGTACACATTAGTCAAGTTTTCAACGACAGAAGTAGCAGGCATTACTCGATTTCGTGTAAAAAAAAGACACCCCCGTTAATTCAAGGCAACTTTGAAGAGCCAAAGATCCAGCGATACCGCATTTCACTGTCGCACATCAACGAATCATTCAATCCTCTTCTGCGAGTACGAGAGATAGGGACATTGAATTCAGGCCAGTTTTATGGTGAAAGTTTCGCGAATTCTTATTCTAAGGGAACAATCGTATACGAGAATGGCCGCAGCTCGTTTCGAATTTGGGGGAAAGTCATGGTGACGACAAAGGAGGAAGGGGGACGAAAATTTAGTTGATCTTATCTGTCGCATCTTATCAAAATAACCTCCATTTAGATTTTCAGTCTCCCTTCTCCATCAACCTATCCGGATTCATTTCGCTGGTGACTCCCGGCTTTCTTTACGGCTTCTGAAAGCTTTGAGGTCACATCTTCACGTTGTTTGGGAGAATCGGAAGAGGTACAGAGCTCCGATGGTCAACGGAGGGAAATAATATCCATCCGTTGTGGGATGGACACCGGTGTTTTAGATCGTTATATGACATGATGATGCCACTGCCATGATGATGCCACTGCCATGATGATGATGGAGAGTGTTGTGGATTCCAACGTCGCGGACGAACGAGGACAAGGAACTTCAGGTATGTGAGATTTTGATTTTGTCTGAAAACTGTTCGAACAATGTTCCTCAGGTCAATTGAAGGTCAACCCTTCGCTCTATCTTTCTTTCTCGACTCCGTCTGCTTTAGTAGCTTCAGACTCGAATTTAACATTCACCCCTTCTAGGTTGTTATCGTGGAGATCACTATCGTAAATCAAATGCACCTTCAAGCACTACCTATCCTGGACTACAACGATTCGAAATGAATTCGGAATATACCCACCGATGGATTGTGAATACAAGCCAGATGTTCTATGCATCCTCCAATTCCCCGCGCGCCGTCGTAATTCGTTCATCTCGGTGAGTAAGGACTCAGGGAAGTGAAGGAGTGGTGTCACGGATTCTCGAACGCGAGGCAATGCCTTGAGAAATCCAACATCATGTTCAACGGGGACGGGATAACCACAGTAGGATGAGACTCAGGTACTGTTGGAACGCTGAAGTAGATCCAGAATCTCTGTGATGGGAAGGATTTTCGAATCAATCCAGAGACCGTTGGCGTATCGTATCCAAGGGAAGATGTGTGAGCCTTGGAGTGAATAGGTATTTGAATAATAAAAAAATCTACCGGGGGGACACAGTGGTAAGTATCTGAGGATGATCTAGACAAGTCCTTGTTTGCACTTCGTGTTCAAGGAAGATACAATCGAATTGGGATGTTGATGTCAACGATTCGATATTGGGAGTATAGGGGACGATGCGAGTCATGACCGCATACATTTCAGACGAAGACATTTTCAGCGTCTTGAGTCGAGAACATGACGAACGGAGATCGGGAAGCGTTGTATGTGATACTCAACGAGGATAGACAAGGCAAGGAAAATCGGAGGTAGAAATAGACCTGAATGTTGTAAGTCGATGGAGACGTTGGCTGAGAGGTGGTGGAGAAAGGGGAAGAGAATGGAGGGCCGCAACAACAGAAAATACTTGAATTAGCATACATATGGTGGAAATTTTTTCATCTTGTGATAAAGGTCGACTCAATGGAAACGACAGAAAAGGCATAATATATCGGACATGATGGCGAGATCTTCAGACAACTGAGGCCGGAGATTTACAGATGATGGCAACGATTCTACTTGGTTGGGTCAGATCTGATCTGATAGTTGGAACGCTCATTCAAATAGACGACCCAGTGGGAGTTATCAGGAGTATTGGTGGGATCATACTACAAGTTCCAGAAGTGAACAGGTTGTGAACTCTTTGCGTTGGTATCAAAGGTCTGTCCAGTCACGCCGTCGCTAGCGATCCGGAGGCTCAAGTCGGGTGAAGTTGACAATACTATATGTTCAAGTTGGTGCTTACTTTTGTTCACTGTATCCTGCGGGAACAAGACCTGCATGTGCGTATTTCGTTTTAGTTCTCGAAATTTACATGTTGTGTGTAGTAGGCACATACCAACTGCCCCAGAGGCCGCTTGATTCGATGCATTCTCTGCGCTGATTTGGTTGGAACTGAGGGTTTTCTTCTGCTCCGTGCCACCCTACCTCGGTTATTAATGTCCGCTTATCATGACGCATCATTATGGCACAAATTCACCTGAAAATCGACTTGGCCGTCCTCATAGGTAACCAGTAACGTATTTGTATGAACCTATTTGAGGTCCAATCAGCAAGAGACTCTTTCGCTGAGCTAGGGACGCAAGGAGACATACAGGATCCATGGTGATAAGCGTGGGGGGATGGACGATGGGGCCATCATCCTTGGATGTAATGCTTGACGAGTAGTTGTCAGAACGCCTTGCCACACAGTTATTGCTTCAGCGTACGTTGACTCCCAATTATTCGAGACATGGTGAACGACTTCGATATCGAGATCATGAGCTCAGGTTTTCATTAGAACCACAGCAGTACCACATACCGTCGGTCTTGGACCTTGAGGGAGTAGATTGACTCCTTTATGACACTGGCAGTAGCATCATATACGAAGGAACGAGGTAGGTCACGTACTTCCAAGCAAACTTATCGAGGTCATTGAAGGTGAACAAGAGGTTGACCTGTGTCTTAATGGTCTTTTTATCGCTTACGATGTGTAAATGGAGCATCCAAAGATCCTGAATGTATGAAGAGAGCGACGTCTTGATTATTGTAACGCTCCGTGCCTTGTCCAGGTACACCATTGAGGACTGAGATGAGACTATATAAGTACGTCCAATCGTTGCGTAGTCTTCATCATCTCAAAGTCTTCTATCGACTTTGCAGCCGTTCTTCAACCTACCGCCATGACCAAGAAAGATATTGTCATCATTGTGTGAGTTATTCTATGACACAGTTCACCCGAGTACCTTGTTGACCACGCTACTAGCGATAACACGACTATCCAGAAGGACATCAAGCTTTTGTTCAGCTTCAAGGACCTTACGAGTGACGACGCTCAGAGGGTTGCGTATAAGTAAGTTTGTTCAACGTTTGTTTTCCGTCGCAGGGTGCTCAATCCTCGGCACCAAGGGTTGCTAACGTTAACTACAAGCCCGGAGGTAGGTTCTATATGCTCTCGTTCTACTGTACCTTTTACACTGACCGAATTTTAAAGTCATTCAGACCGTCTGTTAGCTGGGAGTTGACGTAGGACAAAACATTAGATCACTGCTTGCGTTTGCTGACATTATCCCTCCAGCCTTGCTTTCTCGTTGGCTTCCAAGGACTCCGGACACGTCGTCCACGCTGGTCGGATCGCCAAGATGGATACCGTATGTCTATATATCAAACGACCGTCTTTGATTTGACTCACACCGCATACAAGCTTCCTCGAGGGAACTGAATTCAGTACAGCTGGATACATTGGGGCACTCGGGTAAGTGACGATCATTATCCCCTCAGATACCCTTCAATTTCTTACGTCTTGTTATGATGACAGGAATAAGACCTCGTGGATTGTGACCTATAAACCCGATCTGACGCTCTGGATTTCCAGTGATGGTGTCACTGGACAGACGCTTGATTCGATCTCGTTTTCCAATGAGGCCATTTACACCTGGGAGCTGGCTAATAACACGCAGGTTCCCAACAATTCTCGTTGGGTCCTTTACCAGGACGAGACCTTAATCTATCGCATCAAACCTGAGGCGGAGGACTAATTGGTCCAATCTCCAGTAGATTTTCATCGGTATGTTTCGTTTTCTGCGTGCAATTGCTTCATTTGATATTCATCCTAGTCTGTATCCGATGCTCGGTAGATATCCTGTTGTTGCCGATTGCGAATCATCCACTTTTATCCTTGATCTCCACGAGGATCGCTTCAGACACGCTGAGGCTATGCGCCCTGTGCTCCCTTACTCCCCAGGTACTGCATTTGACCTGCCAGACCGATTACATGTTCTCGGAGACCAACATTGCCGGTTAGAGGGAACTCCAATCTGAAATCTTCTCCCAAGCCCTGAATCCGCCCACAAACTCTGGAATATTGTGGGACATTCGCAAAATCCCGGAGGCACATACATACCTCCGGTGACACAAAGGTCCTCAATGCATAAATATTATTAGACGACGTCTTGGTTTCTGACATGCACCGTGCCTTGTCCAGGTACACCAGTGAGGCCTGACATGTGCCGTCGTCCCAAGACCTGATATGTAACATTCCAGCTCCACTAAGTATATAAGTACGTCCAATAGTTGCGTAGTCTTCATCATCTCAACGTCTCTTATCAACTCTGCAGCCGTTCTTCAATCTACCGCCATGACCAGGAAAGATATTGTCGTCATTGTGTGAGTTGTTCTATGACGCAGTTCACCCGAGTACCTTGTTGACCATACTACCAGCGATAACACGACTATCAAGAAGGACATCAAGCTTGTGTTCAGCTTCAAGGAACTTACGAGTGTCGACGCCCAGAGGGTTGCATATAAGTGTGTTTGTTCAACATTTGTTTTCCCTTGCAGGTTGCCTAATCCTCGCCAGGGTTGCCGACGTTGACTACAATCCCGGAAGTTTGTGTTACCTGCTCTCATTCCACTGTACGTTACAACTGAACCGACTTTTTAAAGTCATTCAGGCCATACCGGTTATCTGGGAGTCGACGTAGGCCAAAGCATCAGATCACGGCTTTGCGTTTGCTGAGTCCTGACATTATTCCTACAGGCTTGCTTTCTCGTTGGCTTCCAAGGACTACAAACACGTCGTCCGCCCTGGTCAGCTCGTCAAGTTGGATGGCGTAAGTCTATCAATCAAACGACCATCTTTGAGTTGCACGTAGCTCATCAATCGCTATAACAGCTCCAGAAGACTGTCCAAATTAAAGTTGGCAAGGACGGCTATTTGGAGCTCCAGGTGGGCGGCGTTTGGTGTAATCGTGCTGGACAAATAGTGAACCGATATTATAGAACCCCACGGACAGTAAGACCCTTGCGGAAGGTCAAATCAGTGTCGAGAATGCTTCAGACAGGGAGGCGGCTGTAGTAGCTGTTGGTCCGTATCCATCCCATTCATTGTATCTATTTCAGACTTGACTTACAACTTGAACGTACAGGTTTCCTCAAGAGAAATAGTTTTAATACAGCTGGATACATCGGTGGACTCATGTAAGTTGACAATCGTGGATATCTTCGATTTCTTACATCTCTACCCTAATCATGCCAGGAATAACACCTCTTGGATTGTGACCTACAAACCCGATCTGACTCTATACATTTCCAGTGATGGTGTCACTGGACAAACGTTTGATTCGATTTCGTTTTTCACTCAGGCCGTCCACACCTGGCCCCTAGGTAATGACAGCGAGGTTCCCAACAATTCTCGTTGGGTCCTTTACCAGGACCAGACCTATACCTATCGTATCCAACGTGAGGAGCAGGAATAATTGGTCCGATCTCCTGTAGATTTCAATCGGAATGTTTCGTGTTCTTCGTGCGATTGCTTCATTTGGTATCTATCCTGCTCTGTATCCGGTACTCGGTGGATATCCTGTTTTTACGGACTGCGAATTCTCCACTTTTATTCTTGATCTGCTTGCCCAGGAGTCGCCTGTACGTGTAGGGATAATGCAACAAACTGTGTAATTATACAGGAAACCAAATGCAATATTGTCTGTGATTTTTACCTTGTTACGCGGCTCCTCCTTCCTCCCAGTTATGCATTCCCCTCCCCTATACAGTTCAGGTTCATCCATTAAGCACGGCTCCTCCTCCCCTCTCAATCATACATTTCCTTCCCCTATACAATTCAGCCTCATGCATTAAGCATTCCCTTCCCTAGCATTACTCTGGCGTATTATTCCGATTCGTTCGCTGATGCATTCCACCACCCATCCGCATGCATTAAGTACTTGGTCCCATCCTTATTATTTGTTCGCTTCCCATGCATCATCTTGCATCACTTGTTCACCCCCTACATATATTCAGGAGTCCGGTTTCGAATAAGTAACGGTGGCGCTGCGAGGCTCGATGGATGAGTTATTTATTGGTTAATTAATTTGTATTTAATCAATATTTAATTTTATTGATTCAATATTTCCGGAATTACATAACTGGTTCAACACGTTACACGATCTCCACGACCACGACCTCATCGTCCTCGTCGACAAGAATGCCTCATCGAACTCGTAGCTCAGCGTTGAGACGCGACGTGTAAGTAAATATTCAGTCCTCATTCAAAGGCTTCTAAGCTACCACTGACTCGTTATCAGGTTGGTTGCCTCAGATCCAGCCTCTTACCGTGATCTACATAGACATGACTATTTCCAACAAAAGCTGGGCAACTCTGAGCGTTGAATGTTGATCAACGAGGTTGCAGTGTTGGAGGTGTTGCATGAGGTGAGTACGGCTTTGTTTCAAGTCACGTTGGCTCTTTCCTAACCTGATAAATTGAAATTCGAGGACAAAGGGAAAAACGAATCTCTTCATCCACTACCACTTCGACATCGATTGGACCAACATGAAGCTCTCCTTGCCCACCTTTATGCCGTACCTATCCCCAGTTCCAGCCCTTGATCCAGACGAGTCGGACACGGAGACCGACGAGGAGGAGCCTGCTTTGATCACTCCATCTCGTAGGAGTCGACGAGTTCCTGTCTCATCCACTTACGAAACTCATGATATCTTCGTTGTGAACAAGGGAGGAAAGCGTCGGAAGGATATTCGAGAGCAGGAAGATGGGAACGTCGAAGTGGTGGCACCATTACCTGCCCCACGCGCGTACGAGTCGAGGAGGGTCAAAGAACAAAGGTAAGTTATCCTGTTTCCTTTTCTCTTTCAAGTGTCGGTTCCAATTCTCTTCAATAGCAACGACACCAATGCTCAGGTGGCCTACTTAACTGGTATCATCAACAGCCTCAAACGGAGTCTTCGAGAACAAACCGACATCCTATCCAACTCCGACTCCCTCCTCTCATCCAAAGAAACCGAAATCCACTATCTACGCACCCACCTCGCCTCCAAAGACAAAGAGATCTTGTCCAAAGAAAAGACTATCACCCGCCTCCGAATCACCCTCGACGACCGAACGAAGGAGGCTAATGGATTGGATGACGACTTGGATAGGGAGCAAGTTGCTCATGCGCAGACGGCTGCTCGACTCGCTGCTTCTGAGAAACGTAGGAAGGAGGATAACGAACGCTCGACTGGACAAAGCCAACGTGCGATGCAGGAGATTGCGCGGTTGAATGATCTGCTTGTGATGGAGCGTCAGGCTTTTGAAACGCGTGGAAGGGAGGATAACGCACGCGCCGCTAGGGAAAGCGATAGTACGATGCAGGAACTTGTGATGTTGAACGAGCTGGTCGTGTCGGAGCGGCAGGCTCATGAGAGGAGGGTACGGGAACTTGAGATGAGGAGTAATGCACAGACGCAGACTGTCAGTCGACTCGAGGATTTGAGGTACGTCCGTCCTTTTTTTCTTCCATCTTCGGAGTGAATTTATACCTGCATTTTCAGGAACTTCGACGTGAATGAACATTTCTAAAAAAATCCATCCATCGCTAATACATCTCTGTATAGGCACCAACCAGCGCCAGCCTCAGCGTCCTTCGCACTCCAGTTCCAGGTCCAGCGCTAGTTCGAGCCCTCCCACAACCCACTATGCCTCAGCCTCAAGAACGTCCGCTAAGGAGGGGACACGAAATTAAATGGAGAGGATACGGATGTCCTCAGTTCACGGCTGTACCGGAATGTACGGCGTTGGATGGATATCATAATTTTATGGGGAGCGGGACGAATGGGTATGTGAAGAGGTATAGATGTAGGGTTTGTGCCTTTGTTTGTTCGGAGAGGAGGTGAGGTGAGGTGATGATGTGCCCTTCACCGATATCTACGTGCAGTCCTTGAACGCATGACAGATAAAGACACGCCTATGTAGAAAGCATCGTCTTTTGTATTCACATCTCTAATTACAATTCAAGAATTCGTTACTCAGAATCTCCAGTCTGTCTACGAGGAATCGGAATGGGCTGATAAGTGGGCATGACCGCGGTTGGCTCATATATTCTACTGAAATTGGAAAGGTCAGGAGGGGCCGTGATACGTTCTACGTCCATGAGTGGAGGTGCCACATTCATAGTCAACCCTTCCGGTGCAGATGGACCTGTTCGTGAGTGATCGTGATAAACCCAATTACGAGTGGGAGAAGGAGTTGATGATGTCGGAGTAAAGGCTTCGGGTATTGGGGACATGGGCATGTGAGTGTTGATCCTCGAATGAATAGTAGGAGGTTGGGGTGTAATAGGCTGTCGTGGTACCGGTACCGTCACAGTGGGCTCAAACCTCCAATGATGACCTGGACTTGAAGGCGGTGATGATGGAACGCTTGGTCGTGGGGGAGACCTTGTAATTATTGGCTCAGGTCGGGGACTTCGAATACTGGATCCTGGGGAGAATACTCGACCAAATTTATATTCAGGCGATGACCGACGTCGAAGGCTGTTAGAAATCCATGTTGTCCAACTCTCGCGTGGCGATGTTGCTTGTCCGCTATGAATCGCGGGTTCGTTTGGCTTAAGGATGGTATTTTGGTTTGGTACGAGTCGGACTGGTGATACTCGAGCTGGGGCGATTGCAATGCCTTCTTGAATTGATGTAACGACGGGTTCCGTCGTCCAAATGCGCACTTTGTTCTTGTGTACGGTGGCAAAGGTAACCCGATTCGATGATTCTTTGGGTCGCCATGCAAATGACCGGAGGCCATTACTACTGACTTTAGCGTCAATACAATCAAACGCAAGTCCAGAGCTGCGATCCCATAGAGC
>JABAJW010000224.1:0-10558 GCA_018855395.1 Arthromyces matolae | reverse complement strand
TATGCCAGTAATCACTCCAAGGTCACCTCAGTTCATTCATGATCAACCGAAAGCGCCTGATGAATATCCCCCCCCCCCAGTTGCTCTTGATCTCGACAATCAACATTGTCCCGAGTTGGACTGGCTGGGTAATTGGAATAGGTTGTTGATCAGCCTCTGTCCTAGGCACCGTAAAGTCGAATTCACGCCCGCGCAACATCGCAGCAGGCTTATCCTCATCGATGCGCTCATCTTCAAGTGATACGTATATCGCCAGGCTCGATGTGAATGAAAGTACTGCTGAAAAGTGCCACCTTTTTCTCACTTCAATCAGCCAACACTGAGACTGTTCCGATACTTATTCTTTTTGACGTGACCACCAAAAAGAAGGACGCTCTTATTATTTATTACGCGTACTGCAGCATCAAGAGAGTTGTTATGATGTGGTCCACCTAGACTTTCCTGCCCTTTCCCAAAAGATATTATGTATTTGAAGCCCTCGTCCTGATCTCAACGACGGCTGGGTCGTTGTGTGGTAGTGGTTTCGACTTTCTGTGCACCACGTCCTGGAACCTTCTTATCTGGCTAATGGATATGCGTAAGCACCACCTATCAATGCATAGCTGCAAAGCACCATACCACAACATGTCCGTTGTAAAAGTAAGATCAACATCTTCTTTGATTTCTAGATTTTGGTATGCAGTTGGCCCGAGACTAGTGAGGAAAGCTTCGTCGTAGAAATTGCGAGGGAGGCCGACCACGACCTTGGAGCTGTCCTGCTGGACGCGGTTCGATGGTATGCGAGGAGTTGGAAATTTACCGCGGGTGGGTTTATCCGCCGCGTCGAATCGACTAAAAAGATGAAGTTTGTCAAATCCGCGAAGCCACGCGTCAACTTTGCGGTTGCGCCATTTCAATCTCTTGATGATATTCTGTTCATGAGGGGACTCGTGGTCAGTTTCATCGCCACTCATGGCATCAGCATTCAGAGTATCCCATATTTCTGCCCAGTTGGAGCGAGTCTTGAGTTTATCGAAGTCGTAAAATGCCGCCTTCCTGCGATGGTACAACTATTAAGCAAGTGATTAGCATCTGCTGGCCTGCAGTCGTCAATTTGAAAAGCATACCAGATATCTGCGCTGATAACGATTGCTCGACTTTTGTTTGTCCTTCGCGTCTTGGCGTGCCATTGGATCCAGAGAATGTGACTTCTGATATTGGTTGCGCAGATGTTGAAGATGTGTCAAAAATAACTTCCTGACTCGCTTGATGAAACTATTCCTCTCTTTTGGCAAAGTCAAGTCTGTAACGTTGTAGTTGTCGTCCGAAGCGGCAAACTTTTCTGCAAAAAGTTCCGCTGCGCGCTTGTTCCACGTCGTCTTTACACCTTCACCAGTAAAGTCCAATGCCAGTTGGTCAATATTCGGACCGTCTTCCTTATTTTTGGACAGCTCGTATTTACGAGCCTGAGCTTGAGTAATGGAAGTAAGCTCAAACGGTTCATCTTGAGGATGGTGAACAAGCAACAATTGATGAGTGAAGGTCCGGATCGCTCCCTGTAATGGCTTTAATATCGGCAACATTTCCACAAAGAACCTGTTCACCTGTAGATCATTTGTAGCTGCAGGCCGCCGAGGACGCCCCTTATAAGAGGTTGCCAGCGTTTCCGTTGGCAACTTATTGCGCCTCTGTCGATCAGGAGCCGCGGGCCTCGTGGGCGGATATGGTCTTTGCTGGCCAAAGTCGGACCAGCCGAACTCATCCTTCGTTGCACCATCAAACGTCCCCGATTCTTGATAACTGTTGTCTGCCGCTTGAGAGTTATATGGCCCCCGACTCTGATCAGGAACCGGTTCTTGACTCTGCCCCTGAGTTGGAAAAGAGAAAGATGGCATCTCTCCGGAAACAGGGTCTGGACTAACACCACGACTTGGGAAGTCAGCTGGTGTCATTGGAGTCGAGACTGATTCTGAGCCGCAGTCCATGGAAGAAAGGTGTGTTTTTGGCTCCTCAGAATGAGATGGTCCTGGACTCTGACCACGACCTGGAAATGGAAGAGGTGATGGCCAATCGGCAGCCTCGCGGTTTTGACCCAGACCATGAGATGGGAAGCAAGTTACTGGAGGGGTCGACGGATCCCAGTCCATGGAAGAATATGCGTTCGACCCCTGAGAATTAACGGCAATGGGGTCTTGACTAACACCGCGAGTTGGGAAGGAAGCTGAAGTCGAAGCTGACTCCGAGTCCATGGAAGAATGATGCGCTTTCGGCCCCTCAGAATGAAATACCCCTGCGCTCTGACCACGACTTGGGAAGTGAGCTGATGTCGCTGAAGTCGAAATTGAAGAATAAAATGACCCTTCACTCTGCCTCCGAGCTGGAGAGTGTTGAAGCGGTGGTGTCCAACTGGCAGCGGGGTAAGCTGTGGGTGGAGTCGAAATTGCACTTTGCCCCCAATCTGGAAAGGCAACCGTCGGAGTCCAACTGTGAGCAGGTTCTGGACTAACACTGCGAGTTGGGAAGTGAGCTGATGTCGCTGAAGTCGAAATTGAAGAATAAAATGACCCTTCACTCTGCCTCCGAGCTGGAGAGTGTTGAAGCGGTGGTGTCCAACTGGCAGCGGGGTAAGCTGTGGGTGGAGTCGAAATTGCACTTTGCCCCCAATCTGGAAAGGCAACCGTCGGAGTCCAACTGTGAGCAGGTTCTGGACTAACACTGCGAGTTGGGAAGTGAGCTGATGTCGCTGAAGTCGAAATTGAAGAATAAAATGACCCTTCACTCTGCCTCCGAGCTGGAGAGTGTTGAAGCGGTGGTGTCCAACTGGCAGCGGGGTAAGCTGTGGGTGGAGTCGAAATTGCACTTTGCCCCCAATCTGGAAAGGCAACCGTTGGAGTCCAACTGGGAACAGGTTCTTGACTAACACCGTGAGTTGGGAAGTGAGCTGAGGTCATTGGAGTCGAATTTGACCCAAAATCACAGTCCATGGAGAAATGGCCTTTCGGCTGAGACTGAAATGGCTCTTCACTTTGCCCCCGATGTGGAAAGGCAACCGTTGGAGTCGAAATTGACTCTGGATTCCAGGCCATCGCAGAATGCTTGGTTTGCACCGAAATTGACTCCATGTTAGGGGGTACAACAGGAGGCGATTCTGCAGAAATTCTCTTCCTATTTCGCCACATTTTCCTCTGTCTGTAACGTCGCGACGCGAAGGCAAGCACCCTACGTTTGCATTTGAAGGCAAACACCGATTCCCTACGCTTGCATTTGAGACGTTTCCTTGCACAGTGACTGTCCAAGGAGTCTGTGGACCTCTGTCGCTTGTTGCGACCATTTTTCACAGGCGGTTCACCGAGAGAAGGCGGCTCCTCGGCACTCGTTGTTGGACCCAGGAATCCAGCCTGAGCGTTTGGCGATGTTTCACTAAAAGAGGGTGGTTGATTTGCAAGAGTGAAAGTAGTCGTTGTTGGGCCAGCCTGACCATTTACTGGCGGTTCACTGAGAGAAGGCGGTTCCTCGGCACTCGTTGTTGGACCCAGGAATCCAGCCTGAGCGTTTGGCGATGTTTCACTAAAAGAGGGTGGTTGATTTGCAAGAGTGAAAGTAGTCGTTGTTGGGCCAGCCTGACCATTTACTGGCGGTTCACTGAGAGAAGGCGGTTCCTCGGCACTCGTTGTTGGACCCAGGAATCCAGCCTGAGCGTTTGGCGATGTTTCACTAAAAGAGGGTGGTTGATTTGCAAGAGTGAAAGTAGTCGTTGTTGGGCCAGCCTGACCATTTACTGGCGGGTCACCGAGAGAAGCCGGTTCCTCGGCACTCGTTGTTGGACCCAGGAATCCAGCCTGAGTATTTGATGCGATATTATTAATGTTACTGGAGGGCTTTTGACTCGATGTGGTCGTTGGCTGCTTGAATTTCTTCAGAATCGGGGCTGTCGGCGGCTCAGACTCATTCGAACTGTGTCGTCTTTTCTGTGGAATGGATGATTCGCCAACAGTTTCTGTAAATAATTCAACTATGTCTAAGTGACGTGACCATGCCAACAGATTGAAAGACTTGCTGTTTATCTGACGGGGTTGAATACGGAACACCCATTTCCCCCGTATCAACTTAAGATCACAGGCGCCTGGGTTCGACATGTCGTGTCGAGGAAGTGTGGGTTGGAGAATTGAAGTGGATCCGGAGTACACGTTTGAGCCACCAAAGCTCAGCGCTCAATACTTGAGTGGCCATCTGCGACGCCAATTCACAAAGGAAGTAACTGTACTGAAAGGTTTTGGTTATGATCTGTTATGGTATTGAACAAAATTTCAAGTTCTAATTTGGTAAATATCTTTCGAACAAAGAACAAATGCCACCGACCGGTTGACCTTTTGTGAATCGCCCTAAGGCTGAGGACGTATGATCGACCAGGACGAGTGTTTGCAAACACTGTTGTGAACAGTGTTTGCAAACAACTTCACTTGGCCACAGCCATTGCAGCATCATGACAAAAATCCTGGTCGATCAGAATTTCTGCTAAGGCTATAGCCCTGAGCACTGGAGCACCAAAAAAAACAAATAAGTAACAAAGAACAAAGGCTGGCTTTGACTTTGATGACCCTGAGCTTAAAATCATTGAAATGGCAACTTCGGCTTCAGTTATTTCACCAATCCAACCCCCCATTCTGTCGCATCTAGCATCCGCATCTATCCTTAGAACCTAATCTAAATTTCCTTTGAACAGATGGATACCTCCATGTTACTGACGAATGACCTTTAGTGAGCCATTCCTAAACTACATGAACGTGTTCTAATCACCCACAGTTCTCCCATCGTTGGTCCTGATTCTGAAAGGGCAATAAAGCTTCCCAGGGACGGCACTCTGGTCAACGTCGCCCTTGCGCCGCAGTTAAAGAATCATTCGGAGCGTTCAACACTTGTTTTGTCTGATTCAAAGGATCGCTCCAAGGCCCCTAGGGCGATTTGTACCCTCATTCCACGTACGGTATGCTGTCCTCTTGCCTATCGTCCCTTCAATAGTCACAACCCTTAATAGCAAGAAAATTCCACTCTCTCCATCCAACTCGTTGGGGGGGTCGAATACACATTCAGCGTCTCCGGGCCAAAGTAAGGAATCCATTTCTTTCAAGACCCAGTTTCTTATCTTTTCATGGAAGTGAAATCCACCTCTTGGTCAATCTGCTTCCCGAGGGAGCAATCGAACCGAGAACCAGCGCACGTCGAGGCGCTACTCGAAAGGTGAAGGCAGAGGTGAAGGCAGAACCGACTTTGCCAGATGTTTCCGCCCTTCCGTTGGCATCGATGCCCGCTACAGTTACTGCAGCCACACCGGCCGCACCAACCACATCAGGACCAAATGCTCTTCATCCCACTGTCCCAACTTCGCCACAGTTCGCAGCGCCTGTTCGATTTAACTTCAACCCATTTGTACCGAAGCCTGAACCGCCTGAATCTCAGGTCAGAGTTCAAGTTATGCGACCGGCTTTAGCCGAAGGGCGAGAGATCAGAACCGGTGACGCAATCCGTTTCCACTACCGTATCGCTAGCGAGAAGGAAGTATTGAAAGAGGAGTTGCAGGGTACTCCGGTAATTGTCAGCCTTGTCTTATGATCTTCCAATGGTTTATGGGCTTCCAATAGTCAAGGTACATAGTTGGAAGCGAAAGTTTCATCCGAGGTGAGTCTTAATTGGTAGGACCAAGATATCCTTCTCCATCTAATTCTGTGTTTCAGGTTTTGATGTTGGTTTAAACGGAGCTCGCCTAGGCAATGCACTGAAGATAATCATTCCTTACGACGTCCATAACGCCCGTGTTATGGGTAGAGATATCCCAAAATTGAAGAATTCTTGGTGTACTGTTGGTATGTTCGACATCTTGGTATGACGGTACCCGATTTTCTAAAGGAAACGATCTAGAGGTTGACATCATTGGCATCGTTAATCCTGTTTGATGGCCAGTGGAGGAGCTTGGCAAATCTTGCTTGTGTATGGTAGACTGATGTGCTTGTACCACGTAGAAATGCATATCCTTGAATCGTATGATGCGAACAGCCCAGTCTCATCAAGTTGAGCTGAAGTCGAAATCAGATTGGTGTTCCAGGCCGCAAACTCCCGCGCACAGGAAGTTCCACATACGCAGCGCGTGTATGCTAAAGGACGATATGAGTGTTGGTGACATCAACAGATCGAGAATGGATGGCGAAAAGGTTGACAGCAGAGAGTTTCACATGCGCCCGCGCGACATCGCAGCGAGGTTATCTTCACGTGAGAGATTGAGATTGGAAGAGGTTGAAGCCAGGACTGCTCACGCGCGTTGAATAAATGAGACAGATAGCGAAGCCGATAGGCAAGTAGGAAAGCAAGTTGTCTCGCATATCTTGAGTGATTTGTCATCACAACTTACGTCAGCGTCGAGCAGACTCGGCAAGTGGAATGAAAGCGAATGCTCAGGCCAGTGTTCCTGATATCACCAGATCGAAGATGGATGTCGTAAGGAGTAGTAAATGGTCACCAGCAGAAAGCACACGCCGCGCGACACCGCAGCAGGCGTATATTCAAAGAGGAATGAGGCGAGATGCAGCGGCACAATGTCCCGAGTGAATGAGCATGCCAGTCAAAGGCCGTTGGAGAAGGTGGTCGGCGTCCAAGAAGAATTGGATCAGGGTCGTCGACCCAACTTGGAGGTGCACCTGCGCAGGAGGAATGCGCCCAGGTTTCAGACTCAATGAGAACAATGAATGGTTCATATAGCAGAGATGTCCAGATCTGCGTGTTGTCGAATATCACTAGCTCCAAGACGACCGGTGTGAGAGGTAAGAAATGGTACACAGCGCGAATCGCAGTAAGTGAGACATGGGTGTTATCGCCGACGATGGATGCCTTGAGGAGTAAGAAATGGTCCACAGCAGAGGTTCCACATACCCCGCGCGAGTCGCAGCAGAAGTATATATGCTCAAGTGAGATATGGATGTTGTCGTCGAATATGGATGCCTTGAAGAGTAAGAAATGGTTCCCAGCAGAGGTTCCACATACCCCGCGCGAGTCGCAGCAGAGATATGATCAAGTGAGACCATGGGTGTTGTCGTCGAAGATGGATGCCTTGAAGAGTGAGAAATGGTCCACAGCAGAGGTTCTCCATACCCCGCGCGAGTCGCAGCAGAGATATGTGTGATGCCGTCGAAGATGGATATGAGTGGTGTTGATATCACTTGAATGTGTTGTTGGGGTGATGTCACGCAATGTCACACCTGCCAGGTAACATTGCGTTTTTGGACGCTCTCACCACCTCGTTCGAGCTCCCCCACTTCCCTCGTTCCCCGCGTTCGGGGCTAATGCAATTGTTTTTATTGACCTCTCTTGCGTGACGTCCGCGAGACCACCCTCCATTCCAACACCACCAAATCGAGACACTTCATAACCAATACATCTGGAACTGAGACCTGATGCCTGTACCTCTTGTTCTGGCCGTTTTCGTGCTGTTTTTTTTGCCCAGCTATGCCTCGAAATACCTTCAAAGTCATCATCTACCTGACTTTCTAGCACACATTGCTGGCTGCACTCGTTTCAGAAGACCAAAGCCTTCGCCCAATATCACGCGGGCTCACTCTTAAGCTACTTACCTTCGTTAGGCATCGACCGGACGATTTGGGAACAGAAAGGGTTTCAGAGATGTCCGTGGGATCAAAGACGATTAAAATTATTGTCCATGCTCGCTATGTAACGCTCAACATGGGTGATATCCTTCTTCAAATCGACTTGCAGCAGATGAAATGATTCGGCCAATTTGACGGAAGACAGATCATGAATGCCCTTAATTTTATAGGTACTTAGTCTGAGTGTGCAGTAAAATCGTCTTTTATGTTGTCCATATAAGTATTGATCTCGTCACCAGACTAAACTTGAAGTGGGCAGGCCTTACATATGTGTAGAAATTATGTACATTATTTATCTCTTATGTCCATCCCATCGCGTAGTATGCTCGTCGTGCTGCCTCTTCTTTCGCTGTTTGTTTGTTGGGTCCCGTTCCAACTCCCTTTTCAATCCCATTGACTGAAAAAAATTTAAGTCACACGGAATCACCCTTAATGGTATAGAACATTGAAGAATCATTTGACACACCTATACATCGCACTGACCATGTGCCTGCATGAAGCGGTCCAGAAAAATCGGCAAGGTATTCTACCACCACTCGCCGCTGCGCTGCAGTTTGATTAAATAGTGGTAAGAATGAGAGGCTGGGCTGTGCGGGTGACAATGGATTCGGCAGATGCACAAGCGGTTGCATATGCTGTCCAGGCCGTTGCATGGATGATGCGGAATGCATATGGGGCGACAGGCGCCTTTGCTTATTCATTGGTGGTGAGGGAGGAGGCTGAGAGGCGAAATCACTCTTCACTTTCTTTGAAGGGCGTTCGAAGGGTGGACCTTGTGGAGATTCATTGTCTGGAACTTGGGATCCAACTGGAACGGCATCTTCCACTTCACCTCCCAACAGATAGTTTATCCACTCTTGAACTGTCTCCATCCCATCCTCAACATACACCCCTCCAATAAACGAGTAGAAAAGGGAGCGTGTTTCCTGCTGAATCGTCCACAAGAAGTTTCAAGGAATCTTAGATCATATTCCGCACCTTCAAAGTGGAAAACACGTTGGGATGACATCGAAGCTTAGAGCGCAAATTATATAGTGTCACCCACTTATTCAGATGATCGTCACAGAGTGCTGCCTCCCGTTCCGACTAGTATTGAGATGAATGAAAGATAAGGTGAAACATTGAAATTCTGAGCTCACTATCATTTCCTGCGCAGTCAGTATAGGCCGCTGGTTGAATAGAGTGCTGGTCACCGCAGCGTCGAGGACAACCTGCCCCAGATGGACGAAGCGCTCGTGGTCAACATTGTCTTCAATAGATTCAGCAGTCCTTCGCAAAGAGATGTGGGTGAACACTTGGGGAACCAGGTGGGGAGGTTGCTGCACAAAATGGTCTCCTGGCGGGCGATTTCGTTTACGTTGGGCGGAGGGTGGAGGGGAGGAGGCAGAATTCGTGTTTAAAGAGGCGGAGTCCATCGAACTAGACGCATCGGTAAGGCGACCGAGAGGGAAACAAGCATGATACCGGGAAAATGTACGACGGTTGGGGGGGGGTAGGAGGCTTTTGGAAAGGATCCTGCTGTTTTTCAGACCTTGTGCGGATATTTTATGTGTCCTAAAGGCCTCGGCATCGAGTGCGTCCTCCATGAAAAAGTCTGTATCGTCAACAAAGCTGGAACGGCGAGGTTCATCCTGACAGCATCGGGAAATCTGGATTTCGGTGCATTGGTGGGCGAAAAAGAGTGGGACGCGTTGACGGATAAACCAAATTGCCATTTCCTCGTCCAAGTCATTTGCCCATGTACCCATCCACCATTCTTCAGCAGGTTGAATTGTCTTCATGAGCTCACGGGATATGGACCATCGTGACTCCTTCGCCTGACGTTGCATGAACTCCACCCAGGAAGCCTTGACTTTGAGTGCTCGTGAAATATACGTGTATTGATCGAGAGCAATATCAAACTCGATTTCGCCTTCCAAACCAGCAAGGTCTTCGTCAGCAGGGGCAGTTGGGCGGTCTGCCCACCAGCGTTTAGTGTCATGTCCAAAGACATACTGGAGACCTCGCATAACCGCGTCCAGTTTTTTTGCTCGCGCTGATAGGGCAGTCAAGAAGCTCTTTTGAAAGGTGCCTTCGAATATGTTTGTAGCAGGGACAAAGACATCATAGATGATCGACATTTCCGGCATGTTATAGGTAGTTTTGCCAGGGGGAAGAGATGATAGCACAAGGGCCAACCAGGGCTTGGACGGGGACATTTGAGGCGATACGCATGGATCAAACCTGCCAACATGGCCGTCAGTCCGCCTCTGGGATGGGTCGGCAGGAACGTCTATAGTAATGGAGTCAACACATAGTCCAGGGCAATAAGGAAGTCTCCTTGAGTTCGGCGACCAAAATTCATAAGTTTCGCCGTAATGTTCGACGAGGCGACCTTGATACGTGGAGATTGGAGGAAGTTGTTCAAAATTGAGGGACGACAGAAATACAGGGGGGTCGTTGTAGCCTGCGAGACGCGCTAAGCGAGGGCGATTAAATTTGGGGAACGGTCCAATTTGCGACTGAGCCTGAGGAATGAGGGTTATCAGTAAAGTTAGGCTGAGGGAGTAGGTATTTATTGACCATTTGATCAGACTAGTTTGGTGATGGATGATCAAGCAAAAAAGGAGGGACGAGGGAGGGAAAATTGGATGGGCCTCAACTTCACGCGGCCACATTTATGAATTTATCTGGAAGCGAAATTGGCGCCCGTATTATATAAGCTTCGAGCTGACTCGATGGATGTGTGGGAAACCTTCGGCCTTATACTCTGGACCATTTCTTCCTCCTCATCCTCGTTGACAATCCCATATCTCACTTGACGATACTCCTGTCGCGCGGTTGGATGTGGGACTTGATGCTCTGAACCATCTCTTACTCCTCGTCTTCGTTGAGCATACGTGTGCTGCGGTGTCGCGCTGCGTATGTGGAACTTTCGGCTGGGGACC
>JABAJW010000223.1:0-10575 GCA_018855395.1 Arthromyces matolae | reverse complement strand
GTGCAAGCAGCTGCCGCAATTGCACAATTGACAACTGACAATCGACAGCCTTGATGATTTGAGGGTTTTTTCATGAAATTAAACCTATAAACCATCAAGCAATTGCCGGGTGACTGAAGTGATTATGAAGGACTTACCGAATTCTCATACCGTTTTGCTTTGATATGGATCCCCGATATATCACTAGCAGAGATGTGGGGATTGTGTGTATCGTGGACAGAAGGGACGTCATCTTCCATGATAGTGTCAACGTCCATCTGTGGGAAGATGGTGGAAGAGCTCTCAACGCCTTCCAGTTGTAGTGTTTGCTTTGTTTCCCGAACAAACCCAGACTTCGAGGCAGTAATCAGCGTAGATTCCGCAGCAGTGTGCTCATGAACGTAGAGACCAGGGTTCTTAATCTTTTTGACCTTAGGCATTGCGCAGAGGATTGGAATTGACACAGAACTGGGAACAACTGAGTATTGGGCTGAGTATTGGATTTCAATTCATAGAGGGGGGACAATGGGGGAATGATTGAAAGTGATGAGACTCCGATGACCAGGAACCATGAGGAACCGCATCAATCATGGAGAAATAAGCGCCACAGGAACAAGATGATGGTATCCTGGTGATTCACCAAACTGGCGATACAGGATCAATTCTGGATCAATCATGAAACAGGAACGACGCACCCAATGCAGAAAATATCAATTCTGGACTGATTCTGGATCAATCATGGACAATTGACCTGGTGACCCATCAACATCAAAGTGGAGATGATACGCATAGAAAAAAAATAAGAAAGATGGCACATAGGTTTTCATAACTCACCCACCAACCGACTGTTGACCATGCGTAAGTTTCTCTCTTTTCCTTCTCTTTTTCCTTCCTTTTTTCTTTCTTTATGGACGCGTTCACTGTTGAATGTGGGCGCGTCTGGGTGTGTGGGCCGACCCTGGACCTGCACACGGTTTGCACTCTGTTGGGCATGATGAGTTTGCGAGCCGACCTTGGACTTGCTGACTCTGACGTGCCTGTGTATGTGTGCCGACCTTGGACATGCATGCACGCTTCTTTCTATCATGTTTGGTTTACCATCCTTCCATTCCCTAGGCACAACACGGTCTGGAGCTTTGTTCTCGCCCTACACGGACGCGATTCAGAGCCGTTTTGACTTCGATGCTCTTCAACAGCTAGAGCAGGACCATGCAATGCGAGTTGAATGGTCCCTATCCGACCCCGACTCTTACTACTTCGATCCCGATGACGACGATCCCGAATTCGATAACGACCATAGCAATGGTTCCGCCCTTCCCGTCAAACCCAACAGTGATAGCGATTCCGCCCTTCCCGTCAAACCCAACAGTGATAGCGATGACGACACTGAAACCTCGAACCCGGTCCTTGTTGATCAATCCCGTCGATTCTCCCACCTGAGCGGCAAGGCGCTCAAGAAACGGCTCAGACGTTTTCAACATCGTATGTTAAACGCCACCGCTACCAGGGAGATTCCTTCGCCTCAAACCACGAATTGCAAGGCCCGAATTATGGCGAGCAATGCTGTAGCTGCATCCGCCAAAGTCCAGTGGATCAAGCGGGTATCAGTTAGGCGCCGTTCAGCGTCTAAGCCGATCTTGGTGGATATCCATATCAAGAACAGGCCCGTGACGACATCCGGATGGCTTGGCATTGATCCCACGCCCACGACCTCTTCCCGCCACGTCACTCCCAACCTTCACAATCTTATCGATATTCATGGCTTTCAATTAGTTGATTGGGACGGAAAGTGAGTCTGTTCCAGCTCTTCTTGACTATGTGTTGTTAACATAAACCAGATCGACTCATCCCCTAGTCGACAGGGACCAACGTATCGTAGGAGTTCTCGCTGGACGCCCAAACAACTGGGATTCGGTGGTCAACGACGTTGAGGCTGAGATGAGGGAAGTTCGAGATAAGCTCCAGAGGAAGAAGAAGGACGATGAAGATAACCGTCGTGGCAACTTTGTCAGTCGAACTATGGGCATCAGTTTTGGGAATGGGCGAAAGGTGCGGTGTTCATTGTCATCATAATTGGTTGATGACTTACACTCTCAACTCCTTAGGCTGCGGGTAACTTCAAGCAGGGACAAAAAGACCACGAACTTCTCAGGAAACTTCAACAGGGACCAATCTCCCGTCTTGCAAACCTTGGTTCAGCCATGCTAAAGACGTACGCACCGCGGGTCTACGACAGCTATTCCACCAACATGCAAAAACTCCTCAGTCACGATTCTCGTCTCAAGCACAACTTTGTTCGTAGTCCATTTGCCGCTTGCACATTCAACTTTGGCCCTCAGACCGTGACCGTCCCTCACCTTGATCGTTCCAATCTTGCGTGGGGATGGTGTGTGATTACGGCCCTTGGTCAGTTTGATCCCGATGTTGGTGGTCACTTAATACTCTGGGACTTAGGCCTTGTTATCCGGTTTCCACCCGGTTCCACTATTCTTATCCCCTCCGCTATTCTCAAGCACTCTAACATTCCTATTGCTGAGGATGAGGAAAGGTTCTCGTTCACTCAGTTTACAGCGGGAAGCCTTCTTCGGTATGTTTCTAACGGCTTTCGGAGCGACAAGGAGTATATGAAGAGCGCCAGCGAGGACGACTTGAAGGACCGTGAGGAGGAGAGGCAGTCGAGATGCACCAGTGGAGCTCAAATGTTCAGCAAGCTCACCGAATTCGTTTAGTCTTAAAGTACTCCCTTGTCCTATACCCATGACAATTCAAAGGTTTTGAACGTTTTTTTGCTACCATGTTGTTTTGTAATTCAATTCAGCATTATTTTCGGTTACAGGATGCACCATTTTGACTTGAAGCGGATGACTACCCGTACTCATATCTCGTTGACTGTCGAAGCCAACTCTCAACTCAAGGCATCTAGCGGAAACACACGGCCAATTCGACGCCGTCGGACTGCATATTGATCCAATAAAACCAGAGAATATAATTTTGGATGCACCGTTTTGACTTGAAGCGGATGACTGACTACCCATACTCATATCTCGTTGGCTGTCGAAGCCAACTCTCAACTCAAGGCATCTAGCGGAAACGCACGGCCAATTCGACGCCGTCGGACTGCATATTGATCCAATAAAACCAGAGAATATAATTTTAGTGAACGGGTACGTCGTTTTGACTTAAAGTCAATCATTTACCTATACTCATACTTGATTCACTGCAAAAGCCAACTCTTACCGCAACCCATTTAAAGGTGATACCTTGTCAATTCAAGACCGTTAGACCTCTGACAACCCAATTGACACACAGGATATAGTTTTCGGTGGAAGGGTACATCGTTTTGACCTAAAGCCCATCACTTACCTATACTCGTGCTTGGTTCACCGTCAAAGCCAACTCTAAACCCAACGTGATTGCAGGTTTTTGTTCGACATTTGGACATATTTTGAGTGATACTCATCCATTCAATGTCTTTGCATAGGCTTTTCGAGGATCCGGGGCAACATACCCGTTATATCGAGCTTTTTTGCTTTGAAGCCGTGACGGTTTTGGCAGTATTGCCTTTTTTGGACTTTGGACTTATTGTGAACAATTGCATCAATTTCAGGTTGCTCTTTGCCGTCATCTTCCTCACACGTTTTCAAAGTATGCCAGCAAGTCGTAAATGCTATTACCAGAGGTAAAATGACTATATAATGTTGACCTACAGTTACTGACGTTGTTCCTGCCAGGAATGCCGAACATCTGAAGGAAAAGAGCAAAGAGCGCGCTAGAAAGTAAGTAACGTCTACATAGCAATGGCCAGCGGTTGAACTCACCTGCATGTTGAAGAGTTCGAAGTGCCATGTCCTCAGAGGAGCTCGACAACTTCAAAGCCAGGAAACGTAACTCAGACGCCCAATATCGTGAACGACATCGGTTTGAGCTCAAGTACAATGAATTTGCAAGGAGGTTTGTGTCATTTTATGCTATGGGCTCGCTCAATAACGTCTTGTGCAGGTGGGCAAAAAAGGATAAAAAGCACTATGTTAGCTCGAAGATGACCCGAGATCTAGACAAGAAGTGGGCGGTCTTGGCATTGAAGGACGAACTGCTCATGGAAATGGAAATGGGCGAAACGATTGGAGAAGAGTCGAGTGGGAGTGACAACGGCGACAATTTTCGGGAGCCGTTGCGCCATGAGAAAATAGTCTGGCGATTGGATGGCAGTGTTCGCTACTGAGGACATCATGCATAGTGTATAGAAAGAAGAATCTTCAAAACTTGCCGTGCTTCTGACTATACCTCAATAGAAACACCGGATATAATTTTTGGTTGTTGGGTACGCCGTTTTGGCTTGACATCAATTACTTTTTTATACTCACGCTTGCGTTAGTTTCAAACGTTAGTTTCAAAGCGAACTCTATGTGTAACGTCATGATCATAGTCACAAGTTGACATCATTCATCTCTGTCACCACCGTGAAACGTCAACCACTCCTCCTTTTTCTTTTTACCCTTCAACTTCACCTATCCCTCATTTTTCAATGGCTCGACGTTTTTCCAAAACTTCCCATACAAGCGACGAACGGAAGCTGCATACGCAAAGGGAAACACAAGCAAGGTACCGAAAAAGGTGAGCAGTCTCCATTCTTGAACATGTAAGTTGGTTAAAGCCCTTTACAACAGAAATCGGGCGATGCTCAATGCAAAGGCCAAAGAGTACGCTGCGCGTGCTAGATTCGCTCTCAAGCATGCTCCAAAGCACGTTCAAGAAGCGAAACTAGCAGACAAACGTAGAGATGGGCGTAAATACTATGTGAAGTGAGTATGTTGTTTGTTTCCTTCGTTGTCATTACTTACAACTTTTGACTTGTCAGCCATAGACTTGAGTTAGTTATGAAGGCGCGTCAACGAAGGGTCAAGTACGTATAATTGGTGCTCGACATTGGTACAATTACTGACTAGTACTTCCTAAAGTAAGGCTGACGCTGGTAGTTAGTAGCCACTGGAACGTTATAACGTCTTCGTAGTTAAGCCACATTATAATGTCTTTGTAACGTCCAATCAAGTCAACCATTCCTTACTTATTGTAATGTCACAAGTCAATAACATTAGGGTAAGTGGTCAATAGCGTTAGCGTACGTAGCCAACTAACTTCTTATATTCTTGGTTCTGATATTGACTGATACATTATTTGTTGTCCGAATCTAAGTAAGTACGAGATCAATTGTACACGTCACTACTTAACAACGGGTTCAACTTCGGATCAACGACGGGTTTTCCTGTGGGAATAGGTTAGCCTTCAATCCGGCAGCAATTATGTTGACTACACTGACCTCTTTTTTTGTCGTCGTCCCTTTTGCTTGAGTGCTTTTCTCCTAGTCACAGGTAAGTTCGTTGTTTGTTAGTGGCAAGTTGGTGCTGAATAGCTTACTTAGGACCTTCATCCTTAGGACTTTCAGTGTCTCCACCCTCGTCTTCTTCTTCCCCCGCTTCTTCTTCTTCGGATCCCAATTCCTCAACCGGCTGAGCAAAATCGACAGCAAGTTGTTCAAGCGTGCACTTCACATCACATACCAACGCTGACCAGCTTCCAGTTTCCTTCGACCTTCGGGCAATGGAATCAATTGAACTTCCCCACCATGCAAGACCCATCATCACTAGTAACATTCCGTTCGACCCTCCTTTTGCCAGCCTTTCATTGGACTTCCCTGCGTTATCCTTGAGAGTTTTCCACCAAAGATACCATTCCCCTGCAAACCCCACTCCAACGTCCTGATCCTCACTAGGTCGCCTTCCCCGAAGCCAGCAGCTGTAAATTGCTGGACGATTTTTGGTGGATAGGCGACCACCCTCAATCTACATTCCCTGGTCAATAAAATACTTCCGACTGCATCGTGGATGCTCACCTTAAACCCAAGCGCCTTTTCAAAATTAACAAACGCTGTTGTACACGATTTCCAACCTATATCCCACTCTTTGTCCTGGAAGTACGTAAGTGCTGCCTTCATCAACGTGTTTTCAAGTGGGAGAAGCTGATCCAAGTCATAGTTAGTCACAGAGGTACCAACAGCGGACGTCCCTTGGTTTTTGCCAACGTCAAGGCTGCTGAAGTTGAACTCGGGCGGGGTCTGGGTTGTTGGAGGTTGTTGTACACATGGAGGTGGTCTGACCACGTTTCGAGACATAAGGTCAAGCTGGATGACGTGAGTCTGACCTCCACTGGGACCTAGGGGACCAGCAGGCTCCTCGCTACTGCCAGACTTGTCGCCATCAACAGGCTCGCCACCGACCACGTTTCGAGACATAAGGTCAAGCTGGATGACGTGAGTCTGACCTCCACTGGGACCTAGGGGACCAGCAGGCTCCTCGCTACTGCCAGACTTGTCGCCATCAACAGGCTCGCCACCATTCCTAGGCTCACCGGGGGGATTACCGTTTGGACTACGGGTGTCACCAGGCGTCTCAGGCGGGGGATTGAGAGGACCAGGCTTGTCACCGGGATTACCAGGATTGGCAGTGATGGGACTACGCTTGTCCCAACTACCACCGTCATCAACAGCATTGTTAGGTGGAGCCGTGATCTGAGGTGGGGTGATAGCTGTAGTTGTAGGCGGCATGGCCGGAGGTGCCGTGATTGGTGTAGTCGTAGGTGGAGCCACGATCAGTGTCGTCAATGGTGGTGCGGCAGGTGTGGTCGGTGTGGTCAGAGACGATGTGGTCGCAAGTCCAGCTCCTTTGGACGCCAAGAGCTGCTGATGCTGTTCTGGCGTTAGTAGCTCAGAATCCATGAATCCAAGGATTTCGTCTATGGTTGGGTCGTTGGGTGTGGGATTCTGTTGTTGAGCACCTTCCATAGGGTCGTCAGTATCAGTGAATCTTTCAAGCCCAGTCTTCTGTAGCACTGGATGAGTGCTTCCGTGTTCCGTCGTTGCAACATTGTTTGTATTCCCTGGCTTACGAGCTTCGCACTCGGCCTTAGCTGTGGAGACATCAGTAAGCAACATTCCTGCAGTATGTGTTCTTGAACTCACAGAAATATTTTTTTCCGTAGGCAAGAAGAGACGCCTCAGCCTTGGCGTAGTTCTCTCTATCCCACAGCGGCCAGTTTACAGGCACGGATCCGGTTTCCAAGTTTGAATGTGCACTCTTGATGCAGACTGTACCGGTCGAGTCGGGAGCGCATATGACTATCGCAACTGTGGGGTTCCACGAAGGCTTGGACTCGAAGGCGAAGACACTGCAGACCCGAAAGGAGAGAGGTGACGAGATGTGATGCGATGCGCCGTAGACTTCTTTAGATAGCAAGAATAACGAGAGCTTTGGCTTAGAACGACAGCTTGTGGGTGTAAGAATGATTGATTGTCTGCTGATACGTGTACACGAGGTATAGTAAGGAAAACATAAGGGGATGGAAAACATGTGTTCGAGAAATCTAATCTTATCGTAGTTGTTGAACTCTGCATCAAATGTCGTAAGTTGTCGTTGTCGTCGTTTCGTCTCTTCTCGAGCCAGCACAGCTGGCTCCCCCACATCAGCCCCCCTCTTCAAATATCAACCATCCCTGGTTGATCCTTCCTCCTCCATCCTCAGACTAATCATCCTCTATCCCTGCCAAATCTTCTGGGTCCACATACTCGGTCACTTCCACAAAATTTTTGGAGCGCGCATGATATGGAATGAGTCGGAATGCAGCAAATTTAAGTTTCGAAACAGCACCATCCACTTCAGCCAATCGATAGGATCCGCCTTTGGAGCGACGAACGACGATCATAGGGCCGAAATAACGAGGACGACATTTCCTTCCCACATCTGGCTCGATCTTTTTATTCAAGACCATAACCAATTCTCCTGGCTGGAAATTGTAGTCGTGAATGACGTGTTGGTGCTGTTTAATGAACTCTGCAATTGACTGATAACGAGCTGCTAGGACGCGTTCGTGGATTTTCGCGAGGTCTTCTTCGCGACACTCGAGTTGGCGTGCTCGGTTGGCAATGAGTTCAGTTTCGGAGAGGCGAGAGGAGAATTCAGGGAATAGGAAGGTGGCTTCGGTTATGTCAAATGGGAGGATGGGCTCGGTTCCAGTTGCCGCATAGTATGGTGAGTACCCATATCTTCGTCGCGTCGTTATTCTGTCTGCCCAGAATATATATGCGACGTGTTTTTCCCATTTTCTGATGTCCCCTCCACAGACCTTGACTAATGCTTCTCTAACCGGCCTGTGTGTCGTCTCTACTGCCCCGTTCCCTTGTGAATTGTACGCCGATATTCGAATGTGATTGATTTTGTATCGTTGTACCAACCAGTCCAATGCCGCGACCCAAGGAGTTCCGTTATCCGTGACAATCTCCTCCACTGACCCCCACCGACAGAGCACCTCCTCAAACAGGAATTTCCCCAACGCCTCCCCATTCTCTTTCCTCAACTTCCTCCACTCCGCCCACGATGTCAAGCTGCAACGCCCTTGAACAATATACTTGTATCCATTCGACGAGGGAAGATGCATTGTATCGGCATACATCTTCGCGAAGAGACCAGCAGGTTGCGAAACTGTAGGTGGTATAATGACTTTTTCGAGTGATCGCGTCTGACATGCGTGGCAGGTTGTTATGAACCACTTAATGTCTTCGACGAGCATCGGCCACCAGAATCGGTCCGCAATGGTACGTCGAGTAGCGTATATTCCTTTATGTCCAAGATCGTCGTGCGCTGACTTGAGAATTCGTAGGCGATCCTTCCTCCACACCACCAACTGATGACGACCACCACTCTCCTTCCTCCATAAACGACCACCTTTGACAAAATATTTCGACGCGCGTTTAACGAATTTTTGTATCGCATTTTCGTCGAGGTTGGGTTTCGTTAAGTGTCCAAGGTATGCCTCTATTTCTTCCATCTCCCTCTCTCTCTTCTCAGCCTCCTCACTCCAGGGTATATCCTCCTCCTCAGCCACCACCTTCGCACTCGCTACCACACATAAGACCTCTCTCCCTTCCTCCTCCTTCACCTCTAACACCTTCTTTCCTTCCACCAACGTTGCCGCTACCCATACACCACATCCGAGCACCTCATCCACCCAGTCTTCACCATCCTCCTCCTCATCATCCCCTTCATCCACGGTCGCTCTCCTCCTCGATAATCCGTCTGGCCCAGCAAACTGTTTTCCCGGAACGTGAACGAGTTTGAAGTCAAACAAGAGAATGGCCGCAATCCAACGATTCATGGCAGCATTTGGATGAACATCTGGACGATTGATCATGCCTTTGATGTATTTCGCATCAACTTCAATGGTGAGGTTCTTGACTCCTACGACGTATAACTTTGTCGCATTTAACGCTCGAAATAGACCGTATAACTCCAGCTTTGCTTGGGAGTAACGAGATTCGCGGTCATTCCAAGAGATGGAGCCAAAACGCGAAGGTCGACGACGATTTTGATCATCAAGCTGGGCAAGAATATATCCACATGCGATGTTAGAAGAGTCGACGGACAGGATGACTTCGTTGAGAGATGTATAGTCGATGGCGCGAATGGCGGGGCATTTAATGACAGCGTTTTTGAGTTCGTCCATGGCTTTCTGTTCTTTCTCCTTCCACTGAAACTCCACATCTCTTTTTGTCAGCTCCACCAATGGATGTGCCATGAAAGCGAACCCTTCTATCCACACTCGCACCGTTCCAGCTATCCCTAAGAACCCTCGAACATCACTGACTGTCTCGCATGGCGGCCACGTCTCTATCTTCACCACTTTCTTCCTATCCGGCCTCCTTCCCTCATACGTCGCTAACTGCCCCACCACCATGACCTCCGCAACCGCCAACTGCAACTTCAACGCTGAAACCGTCCCTCCTGCATTCCCCAACCGATGCAACACCCTGTTTAAGTCCTCCGCATGCTTCCTCACGAACTTCCTCACTCCTGGGTTCTCCTTCGTCACCTCGTATCCTCCACCTTCCACCTCCATCCTCGAACGTCCTCCCAACACTGTAATGTCATCCGCAAAATTTGGTGCCACCTCCGTCTCATCTTGCAATATGAACGCGACATCCGTATGGAAAATTTGAAACGACCCAGTCCATCCCTGAGGCAGTACTGTGAGACGATGGGTTCCCAACGGCGTGTCGAATGTCGTCATATCTCGCGAAGCAGAATGAAGGGTCCTGTGGTCATAGCCTACGAAGAGATCCAGGCCCGTATAAATTGCACGACCTGAACACTGTTCAGCATATTGGTCCACGATTGGAGGCTGAGCTGAATCCTTGATCGTGACTGCATTGAGGGGACCAAGATTATGGACAATTCGTATGTTTCCATCCTTCTTTGCGACTGCAAATATCTGATGTCGATAGGAGCTGTTCGACCTCTCATACACACCCGCCGCCACCTTCCTCTTTATTAACTCGACCATCTTCTCCCTCACTCCCTCCGCTATCCTCAACGGCCTCTCTGTCCACACCTTGTGTTCCGTCACTCCCATCACCACAGGCGAAAGAATATCATCCCTAAACCTTCCCTTCTCACTCTCATCCCACGCCAACGCCATCTCATTGTTCTTCAATACCGCCGCCATCAAATTTCGCTCCTCCTCCCATAAGAATTCATTCTGCATCAGTCC
>JABAJW010000222.1:0-10587 GCA_018855395.1 Arthromyces matolae | reverse complement strand
TGTTAAGTTCATGGTTGTTGGCAGTGAGGAGGTTGTTCAGCAGGATCAACCATGATGCGATCACAAAACACATCAAAGTGTGCCACCGTTTTCCACGCTCCGTCACTCTCCTCCGCCTCTCCACTTATCACACGCGTGTTTTTTTTTTTTTTTTTTTTTTTTTGGTGGGGCGTCAGACGGGGCGTAGCCAGGTCACAAAGGGTTTCCCGCTACGTTCCTTCGCATTGTGATGTGTATCGTCGATGGGTTTGGTCGGGCCGGGGGGTGTTCACCAGGGGGAAATGCTCTTACGCACGAAGTGTGGGACTCGACATTATGTGATGCCTATACCCACTAAAACCTCCTTTATCACTTGCCATCCGGGCTTTCCAGTGTAGTTGTCATGGGTCATGTGTTTCCACGTTTCGTTCACCTGTTCCCTATCTCTCGCTTTACTCCCATGACGTTCCTTATCCGAGGTTAGGAAATCTAGTTTCGCTCTCTTTAAAATCGCGGCTCTCCATTGATTTGAGATTTCTGTTGTTGTGTGTATTTCTTCGGGGTCTGCGTTCCTCCCGATCTTCCATTCACACCTTAGTATCCATATGAGGTAGAGCGACTCTGAGGTGACTATTCGACGCAGTCTGTTCATGCCGTTATCTGTGGTCTCTATTAATGTTTCGTTTCTGGGTTTATCGGTTATTTGGCTTCCAAGTAGTAGCCCCAGGTCCGGGTGCGTCCATTCAATGTTGAGTTTGTTCCAGAGTTTTTCGTTAAGTTTCCATACTGTCTTCTGGGGGCCCTTATCGCACTCACAGAGTATATGTTCTAGTGATTCTATTGTGTAGCACATGGGGCACATTGCTCTTTCTTCAAAGCCTGGGATGTTTTCCCAGTATTCGCCTACTCTGATAGCGTTGTGCATTGATTTCCACATGAAGGCTTTTATTTTCTTGGGAAGGTCTTTGTTCTGGATTGACATCCAGATCTTTTCCTTTGAGGGTGTTGTACCGTCTTGGTTTTCTTTCGAGGTTTGAATCTTCCTTAGCATTCTCTCCGTGCCTCTTCTGATTTTGGGGGGTTTGTTTCTTATTATTCCCTTGTACATTAGGGCTTGGGTTGCTTTTGTCAGTTGTGCTCCTGGTTTTAGCATTTCTTCGTGTATGGATACTTCGATTTCATCCCCAACGTCTTTATCCGCTCCTTCATTTGCGAGTTTGTCGGCCTCTTCGTTGCCTACTATTCCATTATGGCCCTTTACTTTCTCAAATGTGGTTTTGCCTTCTCTTCCTCGGAGTAACGACACTGTCGCTTGGAGGATTTCCTTGTTGGCTACGTCGATCCATCCTATTTCTTCGTTGCTTGTGAGGTTCGTTGTGAGGGCATCCATGGCTAGTTTCGAGTCAGTCATGATATGGAGATCAGTTTCTCTGTCAGTCGCCTGTATTGCACATAGTATTGCGACTATTTCTCCTACGTTGTTCGTTTGTTCGAGGGACTCCGGTACTCTTATGGCCCTGTTTCTGGGGTCGTCTTGGCCGAACCAGATTCCTGCGCCTGCTCTTGCTCCTGTGTTGCCATTCCCTTTGCTAGAGCCGTCCGTGTAGACTTCGATCTTTCCTCTTATGATGTTTGTGGTATTCCGGAGTTTCTTGTCTAGGTGGGTATGTGTTTCCTCTATGTCTGGGCAGAAGACTCTAAATCCGTCGGCCATATTTTTCCTCAGGGTAATGTCAGGATTGAAGGAAGCGGTTTCGGGTGGGTCATTTTGGGTTCGTTTCGGTTTCTTTCTCCCTCTCTGTTTCACTAGGGGGTTCCAGAAGGGGTGGAGTAGTTTAATTTGCTGGGTAGCTTCTATGCTGCATTTTCTTGGATTTCTGCAGCCTTTATGTCTCATTTCTTTGCACGTCCCACATGCGCAGTTTTTCCTCCGTTTATGGTTTATTGTTGGCTCTGCTTCCAGTTTGGCTACTTCTAGGAGGTCTTTAACCGTTCTTACTTGGTGTAGGTTTCTTAGGCATTTGGCTTCTTTGCTGTTTAGCCTGGATCGTTTGTCTGGTCTTTTACCAATATGGTGCCATGCCGGCATCTTTTTCCTGAGTTTGGTGGTTATCAGAAGTGGGTAGAAGCGCACTCTGTGTTTCTTCGCTGCTTTAATCATCCTTTGTATCGATGGGTTCATTCCTTTTCCGCCTGACCTCGTGTCTGTTTTTAGGGTTTGGAGGAATGTGTTCAAGAAGGTGTTGTTGTCGACTGGGTGTTTTGTCCCGGTTATTTTCCTTGCTATGAGGTCGTCTGCTAGTAGGGCCCATGTTGGTCTTTCTCTGTCGAGTTTCAGGTAGCGTTTGAGTTTTATCAGTTCTATCGCTTCATTCCTTGCTCTGATGTCTAGTAGTTTAATGCCCCCTTTTTCTAGGGGTAGGTGCATTGTATTCATGTTTATCGGTGGTCGGGAGTCCGTTCCCCAAATGAACTCGCGTGTTATGCTTTCTATTTTATTCTCCACTTCAGCCGGCATTCCCTGGACAGCTGTTTTGTATTGGGTAAGGCCTCCTACCATCATGTTAACGATTAGGCGTCTTCCATTAATTGTTGGTTTACTTTTTTCCCAGTCAGATAGCGTTTTCTGGATCTTTTCTATGGTCGGGCTCCATATGCTTGCGTTGTTTATCTTGTTACCGACTAGGGCTCCTAAGATTCGGGTAGGCTCTCCTTCTTTTGCTATGTGGATTTCGTCCGGGATTGCCTCCGCATTTCTGTGGGTTTTCCTAGTGTTTATCAGCTTTTTTCGGAAGCTTTCCTTTCCTACGGGGATTATCACACTCTTAGGAACGTTGAATTTGGCTCCCGATGCTTTACACCACTTGTTAAGTATTTCTTGTAGTTTTTGGAAGGAGTCTCTCTTTGCTAGGTATACGGTTGTGTCGTCGGCAAAGAGGGTGGTTATGATTCTTACTCTCTCGTCATTTTTTATGTTAATACCCTTTAGCTCGGATTTGCGGAGGGATTGTGCAAGTGATTCTATTGCTATATTGAATAGGAGGCATGACATCGGGTCTCCCTGTCGGACTCCTCTGATTACTAGGTATGGCGTGCTTTTTTCTCCGTTTATTATTACTATGGTGTTCGCGTCCTTGTACAGTTCTTTGATCTTATTTATGAAGGGGGCTGGGAAGCCGTTCTTTTCAAGGGAGGCCCATAGGAAGTCATGAGTTATCTTATCGTACGCCTTTTCCTGATCTAGACATACTATCATTCCATTTGTCTCTGTTTGTTCGCACCAGTCGATTGTTAGGGCAGCCAGTTCTGTCTGGTCCGTTATCTTCCTCCCCTTCATGAAGCCCGCTTGGTCGCTGTGGATTATTCCTGGGGCTACCTCTCCTATTTTCTTTGATAAAATTTTTGTATAGATCTTGTAATCCGTGTTGAGGACGGTGATCGGTCGGTAGTTTCCGATGTCGGTCTTGTCCCCTTTCTTGTATATGGGGCACATCCAGCCTTCCGCGAAGTTAGTGCTTTGTTCTACCCCGAAGTTTTCTATGTCGTTGATGGTTATCTCCAGTGCTCGTACAATGTCGAAGGAGTTCGTCTTTTCTCTGTTGGCGGAGAACCTGTCTCTTAGGGTTGTCCATACTTCTAGAGGGATTCCGTCTAGGCCTGCTGCCTTGCCCGCTGGCAGTTCAGAGATTGCCGTGTCTATGTCCTCGTATGTGGTGTTTGCGTTTAGTTTCCCTATTGATTCCTGAGGGATTATTTTGTCAATTAGCGATAGCGTTTCCTCTATTTGGTTTCTCGTGGCTTCTGTTTGTGGGGGTAATTCTTTCTGTTGGAGGTTTTTGTGGTATTCCTTTGCGATCTCAGCCATCCGGTCCGATCGTCTTTCGAGGGTGTTGTCCTCTGGGTTTTTTATTGCTACCAGGACGTCTCTTGGGTTGCGCATCTTGTTCAGGTTTATCCAATACTTAGAGATGGTTTCGCCTTCGAGTTCGTATTTGGCTGCATTGTTATCCCTGATCCTCGTGGTTTTGATTGTTTCTAGTTCTCTAATCTTTTCGTCCAGTATGGCTGCCTGGTAGCGTTTTTGCTCTTCGTCAAGGGGTGTAGGTTCGTTTAACGTTGTTTCCAGGTCTTTCTTGATGTTCTCAATATTGGTCTGTAGTTTTGATGTTTTCCTTTTTGAAAATGTTCGTATGGTTTCGATCAACTTAGTTTTGAACTTTTTATGTTCTAGTTGGGGATTATGTGTCGTCGTTCGGTTGTCCTGGATCGTTTCGATTTCCTTCAAGTGGGCGGCACCTAGTTCCTCTAGTTTTGATACTAGATCTTCGTCTTCCAGGACTTTTGTCGGCATTGCGTATCTGCCCTTGCCTATGTGGGGTGCCCATGGGTTTAGGATGTCCATCGTCACTAGTTTGTGGTCTGTTTTTATCCCTGTTTGGTGTATGTCCCAGTTTAATGTATATGGGCATAGTGTATTCTTGACGTATATCCTATCTAGTCTTGACTGGGTATCTCCTCCGTCCGTTTGGAAGGTAAATGCTATCTTGTTCGGGTGCTCTCCTCTCCAACCGTCTATGAGGTCGAATTTCTTTTTGTAGTTTGATAGGCTTGTGGTCGCTGTTTGGTTATCTGGGTGGGGTGGTAGCCTATCTGCCGCGGCTTCGACGATATTGAGGTCGCCCATTAGGATAGCTGGGTGGTTGTTTCTTCTCCTCGTTTGTTTTGCCATTATTTTTTCCCAGAAGGCTCGATTTCCTGTTGGGTTGTTAGGAGCGTAGACCGCTGTGCAGTTGAGTATTTTTTCGTTGCCCCATGGTATCTCCACTGATATTGCTCTTCCTGGTATTAGGATTGTGTTTCTAGTTTCTTTCCATCTTGTGGTTGCCTTGTTTAGGATGATCGCTATGCCTGCCGCATTCGGTGTTTCTGGGTTTATCGACGCTATGATATGGATCTGCCTGTCGAAGAGTTCCTGTATTTCGTTTAGGTTTTGTTGGGATATGTGCGTTTCTTGTACAGCAAGTATGTCAATTTTATTGGTTTTCATTAGATGGCTTATTTGGTGCCATTTGCCTCTTGTGGATGTAGTTCCCCCTCCTTTAATGTTTATACTTCCTAGTCGCAGGCGTCCTTTTTGGGACTTCCCTTTCTTTCTTTTAGTTGTGCCCTGGGTTAGAGGGGGGGTGGGATTTGTGTTTCCCATTTCGGGGCTGTCTACCCGACTCTCCGTTGTTAGTGGAGGGCTTCTTCCTGTGTTCATTTCAATATTTGTGTTCGCTCCGTCTCCGGCCTCGCAGCAGTTGGACTGGTGGGGCTGAGTGACGGCGGGCTCAGATGCCCCGCCAACTTCTGCTGAGTGGTTTCCGATTACCGATGTAGATCTACCTGTTTGGGATGTTTCTGTTAGTAGTTGTTGCGTAGTCGGTTTTAAAACTGGGCGGCTGACTGGGCTCGTCTCAGAGTGACCGTTTACCCTAGGTCGTCGGGGTTGGTCCTTGTTAATACTCAGGCATGGACCAGGTGTTGCTGAGTATGGCCCTTTTCCCTGGGCTATCGGGTTACTTAGACTTGGGGCGTCTCTGTTTTGGTTACGGTTTCCCGTTGTCGTTTCTTTCAGTTAGTAGTGGGTGGTATTTTCGCGTCACAAAACCCTGTTTGATTGCGATGGTTGGCTACAGCTCTACTGTAGCACTATGTGTTGTATGTGTGTTATATATGTGATTGTTCTAGTATATGTTCGTCAGAAACGGCGACCGCCACGAGTGCCACCCCTCCTATTGCCGCGACCTCTGTTGGGACCTCCACCCCTTGGCACAGCATTGCCCCTCTGGTTGTACCCTCCTGGGTGTCTGCGGTTGCTTGGGCCAGCTGCGTCTTCTCTGGCGTTGAACCAATCGTATTGGTTGTTGGTGTCGTTGGGGCTGTCTTTTGTGCTGGAGGGTTTTGGGCCACGCCATCCGGTGATCTTAGGGTATGGGCAATCTTGCCAGCTGTGGCCTAGGCTTTTGCAGCCTTCGCAGTGCGGGGAGTCGTCTGGATGCATGAAGACCCCTTGTCCGAAGCCTAGGATTGTGAAAGTGATCTTTCTGACTGCATCGGCAAAGATCTTTGTCGTGTCCGTGTTCATCGAGTGGGGGGGTAGTATTACGTTCCACCCGCGGGTGTAATTGATATCGTCTTCCTTGCCAATGCTGACGAAGGTGACGTGTACGTTGTTAATGAGGTTCCTGAAGGAGTCGTTGGTATGGTTGGGGGATCCAGAGGCCATGATAGCGTTGAGTTCGTTGTGTGTCAGCAGTGTCTGTCTCACTAGGTTAAGGACTATTGCCGCGTCGTTTTCCTCGTAGTGTAAGCCTGCTATGGTACCGACGAAGAGCTTTTGGGAGACTTCCATTGGGTAGATGAGGAAGCAGGTTTCCTCGTCAACGATAACTGCCTTTTGGTCGATGAGGTATTCCTTTTGGTCGCGGTTGAGGCCGTTTATAAGGATGAAGTGAGGGGGGATGAAGCGTGTTTTGCGAGTGGAGATAGTGCTATTCGATACCATACGGGTTGCCCCGACGGTCTGTCCCGGCTGTAGTGTGACCATATTTGCGATCGTCCTCTTGATTTGTCCAGGAAGCCCAGTTGTTTGTGTTTGACATTATTGCTTTTGAAGGGGAGGCCCCAGCAGGTGCCAGGGGCTCTCGCCATTTCGACTGTAGCAAGGGATGCATCGTTGAGGTCTAGCATGGGGTGGTATGTGATGTAAATCTCAGGCCAGCCATTTGGTGGGGTGGCGACGATCTGTAGGTTGCGGCAGTTGACCTTGATGCCGGGTGTATCTGCGGGCATCCAGTTGCGTAATGGGTCGTGTGGGCCAGCGGTTCCAGCATTTGGTTCTTCTGGGGTAAGGGCACGCTGCTGGTCATGATGAGGTTCCTGGTTCCCTTCTTCCCCTTGGTACGGTGGGGCAGGGTAGTCTCCACTCATGGCAATGCTCATGGCGTCGTCTGCTTGGAAGATCCCTGGATATGCGCCACTTGGGAAGGATTGGACGTTGCTTTCGTCGTAGGACGCTTCAGAGGCATTCTGGTGGGCTTCATGGGATTCCATTGGTGATCTGGTACCCAACGATCTCGTGTATTGTGTTGGGTAGTGCAGATCGTGCTCGTTCGTGAATAGGTGTCTGACGGGTATACCTTGTGAGGAGTGGGCTCGGTTTCGGTCAGGGTTGTGGGTCACCGGTTGTCTTCCACGGGGAAGAGGAGTTGGCGATGGAGGGGGTGAGTCATCGTATGCAGCTGGGCGTAGCTGGGAGGGGTCGTCTGGTGATGCCAGGTGGCTGTCGACTTGCATGTTCGCGCTTCCTTCGCTATCGCTGTAGGGGAAGCGGGCGCCAGCCTCTCTTGCCAGTTCTTGAAGGCGGACGCCTTCTTTCCTGACTTCAAAGTCGTCGAGCTCTGTAGCGTTTCCTGATGTCATAAGGTTTGACAAGGCTTTGAGGTGTACGTCCTTGGGGTAGCGTAGGAAAGGTGGTGTTTCGGTATAGTAGGCTGGGTCAGGTAGTACACCAGGTTCAGGGTCGTCTGAGTAGACAGGTCCCCTCGTACTGGGGTGGTCGAAGGGGTCAACGGTTTTGCTGGTGAGTGGCTTCGATTTCGTCTGAGAGGGTGTGTGGTGTTTAGGTGTATGGAACTCATTTGTTCTGGTGGGAGGTTGACTTTTACTTGGGGTGTCCTCAAACTTCCTTTTCAGGGGTGGAGGGCGTTCGTTTCCCCCATGTGCTAGCAGGAGTGTTCTGGGCATCTCACTTGGGATGGGTAGTTCCTTCCCTTTCCCTTTGGCTATGGACGGGATACGAGGAGGGGATTGCGTGGGTAGAGGTAGGGAGTTGCTGCTTTGCGCGGCAGCTAGGTTCGTTGTTGCTGGGATGGTAGTGTTCGCCTTGGGCGTTAGTTGATCATCCTCCTCGTCTGGGGTTAGAGGTGTTGTGATGGTTCCTTCGGCGGTGGGATCGTCGATGGTTACCTGAGAGGATGGGAGACGGGTGTTAGAGGTGGGGGACTTTTTCGCGTCCCTCTTCTCCTTGCGATTGCTTTTCCTAGACTTTGGTCTGGGCAATGTAGGGAGTTCCGTATTGTTGAAGCGGTTGCCAGGGCTGGCAAGCCGCGGGGAGGGAGGGGTGGTTATCATTCCTTCCTGACAGATAGTAGTGGTTTGGCTATTAGGTCCGTTAGTTTCGTGGAGACTCGTTCGGGTATACTGCTGACCTAGCCTCGCTACTATAGTCTACGAGGGAGGGGTTAGCTCCCTGTATGTTCTGCTTATGCGATGTGGGGCTTCCGGTAGGGCCTTTCTGGGTCAAATCGTCGGTCCTAGGGGGGTCGCTTGGCATTGCAATAGGTTTTTCACTAGTTACGGTGAGTGCTTGTTCCGTAGGTTGTGTTCTTTTGTCTACCTTGTAATATTCTGATTCTCTTTCGTGTCAGGTCCCTGTTTCCTGGCTGGCGCGTTTGGAGTTGGCAGGTTGACGCGTCTGCTAGACTTAGGGGAGGATACGATCTGAGCGTAGCTTGTCTTTGGTGACTCGATGTTCGATGGGTTAACCATGGGGGTGGTTAGGTGTCGGTATTTGTCGGTTCCAGCTTTTATCTTTCCGTTTGAGTTGTTCGCCGTGGCCATATTATGTATTAGTGCGACCCACATATCGGCCGGTTCTCGCACCTTTGAGTTTGTATTGAGCTTCTCGAGGTGCTTCTATGGCCTGGGTCTGGCGTTTAGCATTGGTTTGGTGATGCAGCATTTTGGAGCATTAAAAAGGTAAGTGCCTTTGACGTTCCTTTTCTGTCATTTGTTTAAGTTCGCTTTCTGTTTGTACGCCCTGTTTGTGTTTACTTGTTTGTTACCAAGTGCTTTTGGATTTGTTACTTTTTGGTCTGTTATGGTTACTATTACTTCGATGCTCGTTATACGTATGCGTACTTTCTGAGCATTTCAGAGCGGGAGGACTAACGCGTAGTTAGCAAGTCTACCGTTTGGGTCGAAGGTGTCTCTCGCCTCCTGGCTGAGGAATCTTTCGTTCCTATTGTTTGTCCTGTAGTCCTCTTCTGTAACTAGGAGGGTGGGGAATATATCTACACCTCCATCGTCGTTACAGTTGTTCAGATGTATGAGTAGGGTGGTGAGCGTCATCGATACGCATGCGATCGGAAGTCGGAGTCTGATTTCAATGTTGTTATTGTTTCTTGTTTGTATCGTGATGGAGAGGGGGGAGTCTGGTTCTTCTATGTGCTCTGTGCGGAGGGGCATGTATTCGTGAAGCGTTCCCTCTTTGTTAAAGAGGAGGATGTCGAAAATATCTCCTGTCCTTAGGATGTTGTCTTCGTCGTCATCCTCAAGGGATTCGATGCGTATAGGTTGTGTGGAGTAGAAGACCGCCCATTCTTCCAGGCCGTCTCTATCGCTTCGGGCGGACTGGGCCCACATGGCGATGACGGGATAGCGGCGAGGAGAGGGTATATACACAGGAGGGGAGACTGTTGGTGGGTACGTGTTTGGGGTGTGTATTTGTGCGCTTGGTCTTCTTAATAGAAGTTGCTCACTGGCGCTGTCGATAGGGCGTAGTAGTGTGAGGGGGGTAGTGGGCATTGAGGAGTAGTGTCTTGTGGACGTTGTTAAAAGATCGCTCTTTTTTATAGGGGAGGGTAGGGTTAAGGGTTCCTGGAGTTGGTGTTGTGGGACTTATATTGGTGTAGTTCGGGGGGTTATTTCGGCATGTATTTCCTACTTCCTCTAAAGTAGATGGCACTCTACTTTGGAGTTTAGTATTAAATGCTGGGTTTTTTGTGGGGGGTTCTACGGCATGTTCTAGGTCTGATGGCGTTCCATGTTGTTAGATCATTCTCTTGATCTTTCTCACGGTTGAAAGTGCGGCTTGTTCGATGGCTGGCGGTAGTGCCATAGTCCTCGTTGTGTCCTATTGCCCTTGTATCCTTCCGCCCCGTTGGTCGTTTGTCTACCATATGCATTGTTTGTTCGTTTGGATGCCGTTGGTGTCGTTTCGGTGTTTTGTTAGGGTAGTGCTATGTATCTAGATACTTGGGTATTGGCATTATGCGTGTTTGCGTGTTTCTTTCGTGGTACGCTTTCCTCTTTTCTGGGGGGGGCTCTTGTTATACTTGTTAGGTATATATTAGATGCTTGTTCGTGGAACGAGCATTGTGCAGTGTTTGTTAGGTCGTGCACTTCCACTCATGGTGGTGGTAGCGGATCAAGGAGCCCCCTCACACGCGTGTTTATACATACGGCCTTGCTCTTTGTTTCGTCACAGGCCGATACTATCTCCAGTCTTCCATCTTCGAGAGACCGCTTCCTCAACGTATTGCAGACTGGGTAACTCGTTCCTTCAGCAAGCCCAGGCTAAGGAAATCAATGTCATGCTTGTTAAACAGAAGATGAAAAATCACCAGTAAACTGGCGACTGATCTGAACGCGACGCGACGAAGTTGGATGGAATCCTGCGTGGGAGATGATCATGATCATTGGTCCCTGCAGCGTCCGCACTCCTCCCGCAGATGTCATTGTCGATCTTTTAATCAGCTTTTAATCAAGGTGAAGCTTTCTCTA